>CAUYRH010037847.1:0-28872 GCA_963574655.1 Perodicticus potto | reverse complement strand
AATCCAGCCTGGGCCTGCCAAGCAACAATGACCGGGCAACCAAAAAATGGCCTAGCAGGCGCCTGTAGTCCCAGCTACTTGAGAAGCGGAGGCAAGAGACTCGCTTGAGCCCAGGAATTGGAGGTTGCTGTGAGCTGTGATACCTCAGCACTCTATCCAAGGTGACAGCTTGAGGGTCTGTCTCAAAAAAAAAAAAAGAAAGAAAGAAAGAAAAAGAAAAGTATGAACCTAGATACTTTCACTTATTAGTGACCTTTTCTTTATCAAGTTTTCTATTAGTGACACTTAAATAAGAAATACTTTTTTCATTCATTTTCTTGTTTAAAAAGAAGATTCTTTTAAACTCTGCTATCCCACTAGCATAAATATATATTTATTGGATGGAGGGATAAATTCAGTAATCTTTGTGCCAAGTTTTGTTTATCTGCTTTATCAATGTTTAGTGTATCTACACATGTAATTTTCAGTTTACTGTTAAGATTTTTCACATGAATTATCAAAATCTATAAGCCTGTACAGAATTCTGGATACATTTTGCTTAGAAAGAAATATATTCTCTCCTATTTGCCTTTCCACCTTAAGTTTTCAATACTGACAGTAAGTCCTAACCCGTGAAATGCTTTTCTTGGAATTCCTTCCAGCTACTGAGTTTCCAGCAAAAGTTCTGTCAAATACTGTCAAGGCTACAAGGCCCGGTTAAAAATGGCCTATTCCTATCAAGATGTATGGATAATACTGAAGTGAAGCTCTCAGTGGTGTTCACTTTCCCTTTGAAATGGTGGTCATGCTGTGAAGTGAACTTTTACTGCTATTCAAGGTTGTTTTTCTCTGTTCTCAGGGACACAACAGCCTTATTATGTTGATTTGATTTGACTGGCCAGTCCTTGGCGCTGGGGCAGAATGTCAGGTGATGCAGTTGTCTTAACTCAAGAGTTTGTAGAGCAAGCCAAATAACTGGATGTCACTGCGCTGTTTTTCTGGATGCTTTTGCCTTCCCGTGACACTCTGGGTTCTTGTTTTCTTTAAGGATAATCAAACCCTATTTTCCTTTCTGAAAGCTCTATTTTCATTCACTGTTTTATTGCAGATTAAAGGCTGGTACATTAGAAGGTTATCAGCTAATCAATAAACTTCAGCCATCCCATCTTGTGATAAAGCTGTCCCATTGATCAAAGTGAAAATTTAGGCCTTTGGCTTTTAAAGGGCAATTTCTGAAGGTTCAGATAACGGGCTCATGGAACATACAGGCCTATACTCTTATGCATAGGTCTATGTGTTAAGTGGACGTGAGAATTATTTGTGGGATGTACAAATAAGCACACCTCCATTTATAAATTTAATGTAAAATAGTACATTCTTACTTTTCTTATTTTTTTTATCAAATTCTGATCATCAATAAATCGCTCTCTCCTTGTATATGTCCTATTTGTGTTGATTGGTATTAAAATGCCTCCTAAGTCCCTATGAAAAATTGTGGTAATTAAAAACATAGGAAAATAGAAATGAATGATGTGATTACAAAATTAGAAAAGATGTCTCTTGTTTTCATAGTAATTATAAACTCTTAAGATTGGCATCTTTATTTTGGTAAAATGCAGCATGTCCTTTTGGTTAAATTCCTTTTTTTCATCATGAAAACTAAGATAACCATTCTCAGTCCTAGGCATTGAGCAGCATTGTGCTAGGTCTTGTGGACTGAATAACAGGTACCATACTAACAATGACACTAACCTTTTGTATTTGCTTAGGATTTTAGAGTACCTAGACCATGTTCATGTCCCACATCCCATTCGCTTCTCACAATGACCCTGGGTTGGAACTCAAGTGGACAAGGCTAATGTAGGTTTAGTTGCTTCCCCCAATCCCACAGGTGTTGAGTGGCAGCCCAGGGCTCACTCTGCATCATTCTCTCTTGCACACATTCCAGTGAAATGTGCTAACTCGTCATTCATTAAATTGCTGTGAATAAACAAGAGAATGAGATACATGTGATAAGTATTTTTGCCACATATATACATATGTAAATCTGTATGTTTGTAAAACGCAATAAAAGAAAATGGAAGACTTACCAAAAATGTTGCTTATTTATAGGATTCTTCAAATTGATAACATAATGCACATATGGAAAGCAAGGGTGGAGTAGTTCCCCTCAGTTCCCTGTTAACTCTATGAAAATCATCACCTTCATGCTTTGAATGGCAGAAGGGTGGTTAACTCCTATGTATACACAGTCTTCAGCTTCAGGAATCCTGAATGTTTGCTTAACAAAATAATGATGATCCCAAAAGATAATTTTTATATTTTGGTTTGGACACTGTTTATCTTTGGGCAACACATAATTAGGCCAGAAACATTTGCTAATATTTGCTGAAATTAATTGAACATCACATTTGAAAATTTTTCTGAAACTAGTTGTCAATTTTCATTCATGATACTGATAGTATTGATAATTATAAATGCTAAGGCTATATAATTATAAAATATGATGGGATTTATTCAGGGTACTCAGTATAGCATACTGTATAGCAGGAGGATATTGGACCTATGCTACTTAAGTTCAAATCTCTATTTACTTGATATGAAACCGTGTACAAACAACTTGATCATTGTGCCTCAGTTTACTCTTGCACAAAAGGGGATAATAGTATTTTCTTCCCTTAAAGTTACTTGAGTACTAAATGAGTATATATTTGTGTATGTTTGCATAACATGTGTTTTTATGGAATATAGAAATAATATATTTGGCACATACAAAACACCATATAAGCTTTTATTCTATAGATACAAAAATATACAGATATATGAAATATACAAACTTTCATTCATATCATATTGTAAGTGCTTTCCTTTCTAAGCAGTTTTTGTTTTACTTTTTCATGCTTAGAAATTGTGTCTACACCTCCCAACTTTTAAAGTATATCTACACATAACTAAAATTGTTGTAAGAACAACTTGACCTTTTGCAGACCTATCACACTAAATAGTTCGATGTATAAGTATAGTGATATTGTCAAAAGGAACTCTAAAGTGCTATTTGTTCATTCCTACTGCCTCTCTGACCCAAGGGATTTCCAAACCAAGAGCTGAGCTAGAAACATTCTGATAGTTTTAATACCGGCCCAGTTATAAGATCAGTTAACATCTTATGTTTAAGATTATGGGTTATGATTACTGGTTGATCAAGGACACTCTAATTTGTGGGTCTAGCAAAATTGCTTGCATCTTCAATGTTTTAGTTGATTTTGAAGTTGATGTATTCATTGAAAAGGAAAAAAGTGTTGATTTTTCAATTAAGATGCAACCTTTACAATACAAAGCAATAATAATTATAGTGTTCACTCAGCCTGAAGAAAAAATTTCACTACTTAAATAGCAATAATCAAGATGAGAACTACATTAGAAGGGTGCTAATTTTATGATCATCTGTATTTAAATAATAAAAATGAACCCACAGGACCCTTGCTGTAACACTGCTTGCAATGAAGTGGTATTTGGCTTTCAATATGGCCCTCTTGAAGCCTATTTTAAAGTAATTGGCTGCTTAAATTGTGAATGACCACAGATCATCCTTACAAAAGAGCTACTTCTCCAGTGAATTAATTATTAGGTAGTGGCTGGGCTTCTACAGGACCAGATGTGTTTGTAACAAAGTATTTCACAAATATTAGCATTATCATTATTATATGTAACAGATTCTTATATTTTCAGCTTCCAAGGAAAATCAAAAATCACAACCAAACAAATTAGAATTGAGGAGTTTCAATAATTGTATTCTGCATGTTAAATTTAAGAAAAATAGATTCTAGATCTTTCTTCCCCCAAATGGGGGAAGTAACCTTACAAGATGATTAGGCACTGAAATAAAGAACTTGAAGTAGCTAATAGCTCACAAGGCCTTTAAATCTAGTTTTACTATTTACCTTTTTTGTGATTTTTTTTTTTCTGAGACAGAGTATCAAGCTGTTACCCTGGGTAGAGTGCTCTGGCATCATAGCTCACAGCAACCTCCAACTCTGGGGCTCAAGTGATCCTCTTGCCTCAGTTTTTCTATTTTTAGTAGAGTTGGGATCTCACTTTTGCTCAATACCATTTTTGTGACTTTAAGCTAATTACTTTTTTGAGCTGCGTAAATAAGAGAGAAAGTCAATGGGTTGATGTAATGATTAAGTGAAATATTTTATGTAAAGAATTTGGTACATAACCTTAAATAGCTCACTAGCTCTATGGAAGTAAGACAATGTCAATATGTATTAATATACATACTGTTTTGAAGCCAGAGGCTTTTATATGCTATAGTAATAGTAAAGAAGATTTGGAATAGTAATGTCATTAATACATTTAAAAATAATTTACGATGATTGCATTCGATTGATTTAGCAACGAAAGAGTTTGGTTTGTGATGTTGTTCCTGCTAGTTTGTGCTGGTGGCTTATCTTTCCAGAAAAGATGTAGTTATTCATCATAGATTGTTTTCCAAAAAAGTGACCATCAGCCTCCTTTCTGGGGTGCTCTATTACTGACTCAAAAGGAAGAAATACTACAGATGTAACAGCATATACATTATAAATTTGTGGACAGTTCTGGTCTTTCTCTTGCTTGTGTAATGGGTTGTTTATGTATAGTGCTCTAAATAATGTATTCATGGCTCTCAGTTGAACAAAATAGTTATAGAGAATGAACCATTTTTAAGGCAGGGCTTTAATTTGAGGACCATTTCATTTTAGAAATTATATCAATTATTTGCATAATTATAATGCCAAGATAAAGATAGACAAATACTTAACTATTTAGATGGGGCATATTATTCTTACGCATGAAATAGGTGGAAAAAAATGCCATGATTCCTGCCTTCAAAAAGCATACTGGGAAAATAGAAAGAATGGGAAATGTGTGCTAAGACTGGTTAAGGTACAGGAAGTGGGAGTTAGCATAAGATCTAAGAGAAGATTCTGGAGTCCTACTAGTTTTACTCAGTGCCCCTTCTATCTTCTAGCTAGATGACCTTGTTAAGTCACTTAACCACCTAGCTAAATGCCATTCATTTAATTTGTAGTTAGGTAGTGGTTTTTAATGTTAATGTGGTAAAACCTCTGTAAGTTGACCACCCAAGGGACTGTTAGAAACTGGTCAGTATACAGAGGTGGTCAACATAAGGGACTAGGCCTACTGTATGGATAAATATGTATGTGGAACATGTCCAGTCTATGAAAATTGGGTCAACTTGAGGTGGTTGAAATAATGAGGTGATCCTACTGTAGTTAGTACACAAGTAGTGACAGAGCTTTTTAGAACTTAATCTTCCTTGGTACCTGTAATTTTAATATATCTGTGTTTACCACAGGTCAGTTGGCTTTTCAAGGTTTGTGTAATTTGCCCAGTGATGAAAAGAGGCCTATTAGGTTGGATAATTGCTCTGAAGTAGCAACAAGCATTTTCTGTTCTTCAGAGAGAATGGAGCAGTGTTTAAATACAGAGACGTGCGTTAGGTAGCAGTGGGGACAACATTTGGTAGGTCAAAGTAAGTCAAATTTTACAGGTTAATAAAAATCAACTGAACATATTTGAGGTTTATCTGAAGAACAAATAGGCCAGTTTGGAAATGTCTAAGAGTGAAATTAGATGTTATGCTATTGGGAAGGAGAAAATAGTGAGAAAAAGAGTATAAGATACTATTTTTCTGTAAATGGATTTTAGCATATAGGCACACTTGTACTTAACCACCTAGGAAACAAATGTGAAGTCTCCGACAATTAGGTTTGCGAACTCATCCTAGACAAAGTGCTACTTACCTCATTGTTCAATGTCGCTATGCACACCTGTGACGTACACCCCTTGGGAAGCTGTGCGCTGACACCAGTGCCTCTCCACCCTTCAAACAATTTTGGAACTCCTTTTTTTTGGAATGGCCATCAGCACTGTTGTGGTACTAGATCTAAAAATTAAGTTTGAGAACTCATCCTAGAAAAAGTGCTACATACGTCATTGCTGAGTGAGTACCACTGTGGTCACCAGATGACCAAGGAGAGTACTTTGAAGGTGAGCATAATAGCATTCAGCAAGGAGGTATATAGCACTTATCTAGGATAAGTTTGTGAACTTAATAGTTCTACCTTTACTTGTTAACTAATGCATATATATTAGAAATTGTATGATTATTTCAGTGGAATCTTATGTAGTAATTTGAAGAAATGTGCACTGGCTAAGAATTTACCCAGGAACCATGGGTAAATGGAGAATCAGGGTTTATCTGACTTAATTTTTTCCCTATGTACACCCTGAATTTACAAAGCTCCTATTTACTTCAAAGGGGTGAGGAGGAGAACGCAAACCAGGCCTGTCATTCTTGTGATCAGACAATTGTTTTGCAGGTGGTATCCATGTGTTTCTCCAAAACTCAGCTTTTCTACTTGCACACTTGGAAGGAGAGCAGAGTGCTCTTTCATCTTCATAATTTTCTAGCTTCTTGGAACTATTATTTACAAAGGAGGGCTGTATAAATCTTCTTTGTGTGTTTAAGTGCTAATATAGGCTGCTGAATGTATCAGCTGGCTGCAGTATTTGATGCACCTTACACCTGGAGTTACAGCAGACACGTTGGCAAGATTCAGTATTCTAAAGAATTAGATTATAATTCAGAGAATAAAGCAAAAGAGAAGTATAAAAAAGAAATGCATTCTATAGGCACACTTTCTGCATTCCATCGTGCTGCCAACAACTATGCTGTCTGTCGTCATTGTCTGTTACCCTCTTTGACCACCTTTATATAAAAATGATTATCCCTACAAATAATCTGTTCTCTATAGCAAATATTATAGTATCTGTTTATTCAAAAATGATTATCTCTACAAATAATCTTATAGCAAATATTATAATATCTGTTTATTCAAATAGACAGGGTGCTAACGTCTAAAAGTCTCAAATGGTTACATTTGAATAAGTGCTTAGGTTGACATTCCAGTATATACCTTACCATTTTAACGGTTTAAAAAAAGGCAGTTGAATATTAGAATACTTGAGTGTTTAGATATGCTGTGTCCTTTAAAATCGAGACCTGCCTTACTGAAGAATGATCACATTTTAAATTTCTTTTAACATTTGGCAGTTTTCCTTCTAGTCTATTTAAAATGTTAAAAACCCACAGGGATTAGTAACTGATACTTATTTAAAAGAAATCTATGTGACAATAAAATCAAATGCAGAACTTACTTCCCATTTGGTGACCCTGTATTTTATGAATAACAAAAAGACTTGCCTTATGCAAGGATTAGTATGGTTTGATCATTTTGATGTTACTACAAAAAGCTCTGCCCAAGATAGAAATAAAAAGATTTGTAATATTCAAATATTATGGCCTCCATGCTGTGATTTTCTGTTTCCAATTACACCTGTACACCATTGCTACCTAGTTATGCTCTACATTTTATGCTTAATGTGGTAATCTAATTTTCCCTTATCTGCAGTTAGAAAGTCAAGGTAAAGAACATACATCGGAAAGTTGCCATGACACTATTGCTATGGAATCCAATTTAGTAACAAGTGAGGTATCTTGGTTTCTGTCAGACAGAGCTGGGTTCTTGAAAGATCAGAATGATCTTATTACGTGGAGTTTTTTCTGTAATTTAGCCTCAAAGGTGACTAGTATAATGGTGTAATAGAGAGACTCCAAAGCCCATAAAAAAGAAACAGGAATCCTTCAAAATAGTAGCTGAGAAGTTACATCAACTACTATATGAAGTGTAATAAAAATTTAAGGATAGTTGTCTACCTACTATGGGATGCCCCCAAAATGTATACACATTTTAAGAGATTTTGTCAATATATAAACTTTTTGTTCGCCCCAGTCGGAAGTGTCTGGATGCTGTACAGTACCCCCTTTGAGCACCGCTTGTAATTACAGAAGCCAAACTTGACTTGCATTCATACTTTGTTACCCTATATTAATGCTATGATTTTAATACAGTGTTTTCCTTTCTTAAAATGTATATACATTTTTTTGGCCCTCTCTGTATTTAAGAAGACTTTTTGCATTACTATAAATGTAATCTAAAGGGTAAATTAAGAAAATTTTTTAGGTTACCAATGTATTAATGAATAGTTATATAATGCTAAATTTTACAGCTACTGTAACTTGTGTTCATCAGTATATCATATCAACTAAGTCAACTATGATTGTAACTTCCTATAAATACATGTTTGTGTAAATTACCTACAGGGTATTGAAGTCAGATTTAACAAGCTGTATATCCATGATTAGAGTACTTCTCAATAACTGCTCATTCTAAAGACTCTGAAAGTGGACAAGGGTAACTTCTTAATTCCTTGTGGTATGCTGTAACATGGCTGGGTTTGTTTGTGACTCGTTACCCCTACTGAATTCCAATTAAAAATTAGACATGTCTTTTAGAAAAAAAAGTTTTTTAAGAAACTGCAAAAATTGTTGACATAAAGCTAACATAAAATTTTTCATTCTAATACTGATTTTCTTGGGATTATATATGTTAACTAAGAAAATGTGATCTGTGTATTCACTGACTTACACATTCGCTTTCTACACTCCCTGCAAAGTAAAATCTAGGTATCTTACAAGTTATCTCTTCACTGTTTATTTCATGGCCATGGTTAGGTCTACCTAAGTCTTTCTTACTTGGTTTCCTTTATCAGTACATGGCTTATTTTGTTTCTTTTTCATTAGGGAAGGCTGAGTTTGTGTCTGTAGACAACATTATAATTCATTATTCAGATGTCATCATGCTTTTCCTGTAACTATTTTTAAGTTAATATTTGTTGTTAAGAAATGACACAAGGGCTTGATTGGTTGAAAAATGTGTCCCCCATCACAGTATTTATTTTTGTATCTCATACATCTCCTTTTCCTTTTGGGGGAGTCTTAATCTGATGAAGGTAATTGAAAATGTATTAAAATAGGTGAAATATACTTTTGGTGGAAGCTTTTCTTTGATAGTGGTGTGGAAACTCCTCTAATCTACTTTGAGTTAGATATTACGAGGAATTTTTAAAGGACAGTTTCCAAATTTATTTGGGGTAGAAATTATAAAACTTTTGTGCCAAATTAGTTAAGATGTGTTCACAGGATTTAACCCAGCTTGTATTAACAGCTGTAACAATTGAGGCCAGGTGACAGATAATTTCTTTTTAAGAAGGTGTTTATTGTCAGGAAAATTGCAAAGTTTCCTTTGTAATTACTATATCTTTGTTATTTTGGCAGCCTGTAAAGTTTTATTGGCATTTACTGAAAGGTACTTTTTTTGGTCTTAGCCAGCTGGCTTTCTTTTTTGGGGCAAACTTTCCTAGCTCTGGTATTCAGAACATATTTTCAGCTTTGATTGTCTACTGATTTTTCTTTCTTTCTTTTTTTTTTTAACAAGGAGCCAAGTGACTAGGAACATCTGAACTGATCTCAATCCTGTCTTCAGGAGGGTGACCTCAGAATGCTGCAGGTGTACTTGAAGCATTTGAGGTTGCTTTCCACTTACCTGACATGTCATTTACGTGCGCAAGTGGTCACTTTCAGACCATGCAGATTACAGGTTCTCTTCACGTACTGACTAGAAGAAAACTGTGAAATTATAAATCAAAAGTGAAGATTCGGTAACTCAAAAGAAAATAGAATTTTTAAAGCAGTCAAGTTTCACCAAATTGATGTTGAAAGATCCTCCCTAGGGGGTAAATGTTAAAACAGGTAGTACACAAACACTGGAAGAAATGGAGTACTAATGGGATTTTGCTGGACTCATGAGTGTAGTGCATAGATTTTGAGTTTTAGTTGCCTTAGTGGGTAGTCTTCCCCACTCCATTTGCTATGCACTATTTCTCTTACTGCTGGTCTTATTTGGAGAATTGTAAATCATGCTAATGCATGTGAGAGGAATTCCAAATCTGAAATTAAACTGCTTTAGTCCTAAAGGCCACAGTAATAAACTTGTTTATGCAAGTGTTTGCATCGCTAATTACTAATTTTATTGCATTGAAAATACTGCTGGAAAAATGGTTTGGTTATATTTTATTTCATCATATATTGATTTCACTACTTATTCTCAGTGAATAAAACTTACAAATCTTAGAAACACCTTTCCAGGAATTATTATGTCAAAGCAATAACAGGTATATTCGTAATTGGTAGTCTTCTGTGGCAATGCAATATTATCTTAATTTTGTTTCATATATTACTAGAGCCCATAGTTAAAGTGAATAATGTAAAATTTTAGGTTGGAGCTTCTGTTTGTGATTTAATAAAAAGGAAAATCAAAGATCACATTTATCACTTTTGAAAAAGATATCTTTAAGGCTGGGCTCTAGATGCTACTGCCTGCATCCATTATTCTGTTTAATGGTCTTCTTTCTTTTTCTGTAGCACTGGATCAAAGGATGTATTTAGTACTCTTTTCTTAGCTGCTTATTACAGATTTATACTGATTTTCTACAGAGAATAGCACTCTGGGATTTGTTCTGGAGTGCCAGAGGAGGCGGGGGATTTAGGGTAGAAAGAAGTCGACCTTTTACGTGTTCTTGGGGGAGGAACCTGTCTTCACGGCCACTCAGTGGCCAGGGCAGAGCACCTTTGGTGTCTGGACATTCTGTAGGCCCATCTGCCATGACATTCCTCAGAACTTTACCCTGGCCTGAGAAACCCCAGGATGCATTGGGATCTTCCAGGCCCTGCTCAGCTGGGACTAACAGACCCTGCCCAGTCTTGGGATCTTCCAGGCCCTGCTGAGCTGGGAATAACAGACCCTGTGAAGTCTTTTTCAGATAAATTTTGCCCATTATTTGAAAGAAATTGCAGAATTATTACACAGAGAAATAATCTTTAGTTTTAAAACTTTGCAGGGCTTAAAGAGTATTCATCTGAAAGCTGAGTGGACAATTTCTGTCGCAGAGGTGTTTTCCATATCCATAAGGGTCATAATTAGGTGAGGGACGAAGTAGAGCAGGTTTGAGAGGTGAGGATTTGGATGGGCATCTCGATTGAGGAACTTCATTTCAATTTATTAGATCTGTTTCTCAAATAGCTGCAGCTTGTTCAGTTTTGTTCCTGCCAGTTGGATGTGAAGTTCTGTATGTTTGGGCTCACTGTGCAGCATTTGTTTCCAAAAAAAAAGTGTCGTGCTGCTTTCCATCTACTGGACCAGTAGGGGTAGGAAGATCTGATTTGAAGCCAATGCAAAATGCAAAACTGATTAGATTTGGATTGTTCATACATTAGATCTTCCTTTCCCTGTTCTTATCCTTTTCCAGATGGAAGAACCAGTTTCCTTTCAGGGCACTTTTCTCCTGGCAGTTAGACTGTGAAGATCAGGATCAGTTAGTACGACTAATGCTGAAGTACCATTATATGAAGTTTGAGCTTTAAAATTTAGAGGAATGAATCAACACATTTCCGCATTTGTCTCTATTTTTCAATTAACGATGCTTGTGATGCTTTTAAAATTAGGAATATAACTTTGCCTTTTGACTCTGCATTTCATTTTACTGATATAAGAACACCTCACCTGCCCACATCCCCTGGAAAATAAGTGGTCTGTATAATCAGATTTTAAAGCATCAGGTTTTTAAAGTGTTACCCATTTTACATGTGCCTCTTTCTCTTGTGCATTCTTTGCCCTCCTTTCTTAAATGCATTCATCCCCAATGTTGCTTTTTCGTGATGATTAAGGGTCATCATTATGAATGTCAGTTATTCGCCTTAGCTAAAACGCAATAATGCCTCAGTTATCACTGGGCATGCAACGCTCTCTGCCCTTATTACTAAGTGGCCTGAGAATGTTAAATGCCCTTGGAATTCTAGCATCACATCTTTATCATTTTTCTCTTCTCTCTTACATCAATAAGCAGGTACTTACAGGCAGGCATTGCATTTTAGAGCTATTAAAAAAGATCACTTTGTCGAATGCTTTCCGTGTGCAGATCAGGAGCAAAAGTCCAGAGAGGTCACACCATTTGCCCATGTCACACAGCTAGTAGATTACTTGACTCCTAATCGCAGTCTATCAGGTCATACTCTGTGCTTTTGCCTTCTGTCAAGATACCTTACCCTAGTGAGTTTTTCTCCATGTTTAATTCTTTTTTTTTTTTTTTTTGCTATTATTGTGTAGTTGACTGATAACAAAGAGAAATTGGAAACAGATGAAATAGAAAAAAAGTAGTGCAGTAACATCTGAGGGCCAGAAGCTTTGTTTCTACTACAAGTCATGTGGTCTTCTGTATAAAAAAGTGGTTGGAGTAATAACAGTAATAATAAATATTTACTGGGTTACTTACCCGGTACTGTAGTAAGTTCTTGTATGTATTATCTCTGTATAAAAAAGTGGTTGGAGTAATAACAGTAATAATAAATATTTACTGGGTTACTTGCCCGGTACTGTAGTAAGTTCTAGTATGTATTATCTCATTAAATTCTTACATCCCATGAGAAAAGTCTGTGATACTCTCCACATTACAAATGGGGAAACGGAGTGACGTGGACATCACCTAGCTCATGGGAAGTCCTGTTAGTTAGTGAGCGGCCAAACCACGATTCCGGCCCTACATCCTACCAGTTCTGCTCTGGTCTGTCGGGGCTTCTGTTGTTCTCCTCCCGCCGTGATGCTGTCATGCCTCACGGCTCTGCGTCTGAGTAATAATCACGCCAACAGCTCACTTTAGTGAGGACTCACGGACCCTTCACGCACAGAGCTTCCTTTAACCCTCTTAGTGGCTCCTCCAGGCCAGTGCCATTCTCATCCCGCTTTATACCTGGAGAAACCAAAACACAGAGAGGTTAAGCGGTTTACCCGGGTTTCCAGCTTGCAAGTGACAGCAGCAAGATTTGTAACAGGACTTATTTAAGTACCTGCTGACTTTGCCACTCTGCCTTATGGCCTGAGACAGAGGACTTGAAGATCTAACCCATGAGTGCAACATGAGTTTTTTGGCCTTTAGTTTTGCCACCTGGAGGTGATGCATGTGTGTGAGAGAAACGTGCACATTCTCATTCCCATGTGGACACGCAGCCGCTGGTGAGTCCCTAGCTACGTGTTAGATAAGGAGTGGGAGGCTGATATGCCAAGTGGATAAGTGAGTGAAGTGAGCTGAGTGAAAATGACATGGGCAGCCATTGGTGGGGACAGTGGGGACTGTGGCAGATCAGCAAACACAAGTCCAGGCCAAAGGGCCAGCTGATAGTGGCTCAGCCAGCTGCTGACTTGTTTTTCTGGCTGGAAAGTGGACCCATTGTTACTGGATTTTGTTTATCGTTTGTTTTTGCTAGTGAAGCCAGAACTTTGGGTCTTTAAATCAGAAAAATAAGATTTGAAGCTTATTGTTAAGTGCTCACAGATAGCTGAAATTATTTGAAAATATTCTATGAACTGAACAGAAATGTTGGGGACCTCTGCTTTAGATCATTGGGGCTGGAGGAAAAGTGACCTTTAGAGAGTGTGAGTTGAGCACATCTTGGTATTCCTGCTATTCTTAGAAGAGAGGACACAGACCCAGACCCAGAACACGTACCCCTTCTGATCTGTCTAGTAAGATGCTACCCAGGTGTTCTGCGTGAGGAAAACTTGAATTTCAGTCTGCTTTTGCCTCGTGGTGCTGCGGCAGCTGTCAGAATGGTCTCCGCTTCTGATTTCAGCTCTGTCCTCTGCGCTGTTTTCCAGGTCTGTAGAAACTTCTGGACTTTTTAAAAACTGCAGGCCCTCCTTGATTCAGGGACACCCCTTGAATAGCAAGACCATGTAGGAATCTTTGCCACAGGGTGTGCAAAGGCCGTGACTGATTAAGATTTTGATATTCACTCCCCGCCATCCCGACTCCCTGTCCTCAGTAAAAAATCTCTTCTGACGTTCTCTTCTGAAAAATCAGTCTCTTCTCTGCCACTCAGTCCTGGTTTTTCAACTTTTCTCCAAGTCCTTTGCAAGCGCTAAGCGTCTACTTCAGGGAGCGGGGTGGGAACATGCGAATGACTTTGCTTTCCCCATAAAAGTAGCACCACTTTATCTGCTTTACACATTGCCTTCCACTTAGGATTCCTTCAGTACAAAGGTTTCTGCAGCTAACACAAACACGGGCTCAAGCCCGAAAACATGACCAAATCTAATGTCTGCTTCGATTCAGACAGTAGGGGTGGTCAGCAAGGGGCAAGAGCTTACCTTGCTTCATCTTTCATTACTGCTGACAACTTACCATGTTGCCAAAATAACTTCCATGGGCAAGCTAGGTATGGGATCTCTGGAAACTATTTCTTTAAAAATGTAGTGATGTCTTTTATTTTTCTTTAATAGCTGCTTTACTTAAAGAATATTATTTAAGAAAATTTAAATATCGACTTGCTATGCTATGGTCTAAATTCCTGTCTCAGAAATATTGTAGGTGAATGTATTTTCGGATGCTGCAAATAATGGGAAATCATGAAAACTCGAATCAGGGTCCCTGTCCTTAAATGTGTTCCTGTTTGCATTTTGATAGCAGTTTAGAAATGTTATCACTTGTTTTGTCACAGACATAATTCACATCTTTCTTCAGGCACTGTAAACAAGAGCAATGGTTTAATGGCCCCATAAAGGCACTCTGCTGATGGCTGAGATTCAGCCCTGTAGTAATGGATGTTGGTGTGTGTACACGGTGAGGATGGGGAGGGCCTGGAAGAGGTAGGTGTAGTAGAAAGGAATCTTTGAGAGGCGCTGATGCAGCTGAAGTGCCCTCTGCTTTTCTGTATCTTGGAAGATGGATTTACAAAGCATGTGACACTGTGGTCTTTATTTGTATACACGCCTTCCCCTTTGCTTCTGGTATTTAGCCGAGCACTAATTGAGGTCACTGCCATCCATTTATCGCCTGAAATTGAAGTGATATTAACTTACAGGGAATGCTTTTCATCTACTGAGTATATTCCTAACTACATGTATTTGTATAAAAGACTGTATGCATTTTTCATGCCATGCTGGTATCTGGTCTTAAATAATCTAATTTATGTACACCATTTACCTTTCTTTACCTTTTAACAGGGATTTTTTTTTTAAATTGCTGCTGTAGCCAGGTGAATTTTTTTTATTTTTTTCTAAGCACTTTGATGTCCCAACCATGATTTATTTTCACTTTCTTAGTTATAGTTTTTAGACAGGTGTAAAAAATTCTCTGTGTTGTACATCACTCTGCCTAAGTAAATGCTTTGGAATTCCTCACAGCCCAGAGCACATACTTTTGTAGTTTTTTAGAGTCTTAATTTTGGGTGGTGCCTGTGGCTCAGAGGAGTGGGGCACCGGCCCCATATACCAAAGGTAGCGGGTTCAAACCTGGCCCCAGCTAAAAACTGCAAAAAAAAAAAAAAATAATAATAATTCAGGTCTTTTTTTATTAGCTAGTTTGTGTATACCCTTGGAGAATTGGCTATAGAAGGCAGCACACGTTTGGTTTTGAGAGACCAAGGAAACAAGAGTTAAAAGATTAAAAGGAAGTGTCCTTTGTTGACTAAGTTAGCTGTCTCTTACAAGTGTCAGTGTTTCATCCAGGTTCTTTCATGTTTTCTTTTTCCTTTTTTTCATTATAAGACTGTATTCTGGAACAGCCAGCAATACATTTTCCTCGTAAAAGCTCAGATGGTAAATATTTTACGTGTTGAGAGACTTATGTATGGTCTATAGCAGGACT
Source organism: Perodicticus potto (assembly GCA_963574655.1). Classification (NCBI taxonomy): domain Eukaryota; kingdom Metazoa; phylum Chordata; class Mammalia; order Primates; family Lorisidae; genus Perodicticus; species Perodicticus potto. The sequence continues at coordinate 13,224 of CAUYRH010037847.1, read as the reverse complement.
CACTTTGGCCCTGGTAGCTCACAGTAGCCCTAGACTATACCTAAATGAGTGGGTGAGCTAATGTTCTATTAAAATTTCATTTACAAAAACAGGTGGTGGTTTGGATTTGGTACATGGGCTGTAATTTGCCAGCCCTTGTTCTAGAATAACATGCAGAAGATTATTCTGAACAGAATTTTTGAACAGACCCGAAATCTCAACATTAAAGTAAGGAGACTCTATCAAGGCTCTGGGTATTCCTAGCTGGGTTTCCTCCAAAACTAAAGCAATGATTCAAGGACATGTTTCTGTTTCCAGAAGAATTAAAAACGTTTTGTGTTTCTCCTCCCAGGGTAATTGTTGTGTATTATACTAACAGAAATTGCTACTCTATTTCACTCTTATGATGAGAGTTGGGAGGAAAGCAGACTGAAAGGTCAGAGGCAAGAGAGCCTCTCACTGTATTTATTTCATGGTCCACATACAGGAGACCTTTCACTCACTTGTGACATTTTGGCTGTCAGTGTGTAGAGGAAGCTTTGGATATTGGATAGCAACATTTTTCCTTCAGTGGAGTATGAGTGGTGTGAATGTTTAAATGCCTGTGGTCACACTAATAAATTTGAAAGAAAGCAGAATGCCTAAAAGCAGGCACACATGCTCTGAGAAGAGTTTTTACTTAGTTGCAGGTGCTAAGAACATATTACTGAGGTCATGGATACAAATACAGGTGTTTGACACACTAAAATGAATCAAACCTTAAAAATAATGGCCAGTACCTTTATTAGGGAATTTTAAAAAGCCTAAGTAAAGCTCTAATTGGACTTGGATGAGCCTGGATGGCAAGCACTGTGTCTTCCTGTTCATCTTCATTCTGCGACTCCACATTCCCTCACTCTCCGGATCTGGTATGGCATCCGGGACTTAACAGATGAATTAATGAAAAAAATCAATGAATTAATTACTGAAGGAATGAATGGATGAAGAAGTATTTCATAAATGTTACAATGGTGCTCATGCATGAAGGAAATCATCAGTGTGTGTATGTAAATAAATTAGAATTATATGCTCATTGGTTCAAGATTTACACACAACCAAAAGCTCAGGGCTCTAATTCTTCAACTGTTATAATTTCGTGTTAGGTCTTTAGTTAGACATGACCCTTCTTTATGCCATTAAAAAAATGTATAAAATGGGAATAATCATGTATGTTCTTGTTTTGAAAGGTGAAAATCAAAAGACTGTGAAATGAGTCTTCAAAAACCGTAAGATACTGTGTAAATTTGAGAGTGTTTATAAAAATAAGCATCATAGTTAGTGTTTCAAACTCAACAAGAGTTTGTTCAGTTGGCACCTATGGATAAATGTATTTTTAAAATTTACAAGCTATCATAATCTTCTCTGTAGAAATAGAAACAAAAACATATATGGCATATAGATTTCATTGCTCATTCTCTGGACTAACATTATCCTGTCAGTTGTGTTAATAATAAACAGGATCTGTTTTTAATTTGAGGACACAAAAAATGCTCCACTGTCATGATTGTTGGGAAATTATTCCCCTATGAGCAAATTTTAAATTCATTATCTTCGTCCATATTCCAGGTATTCACTTGTGACTTTATATTGTGTATCCGCCCTCAAACAAAGAAGTGGTTGTATGTAAGTATTATTGCTCTGGGAAAGCCAAGGGCATTTCCACGGTCTAGTAGAATGATGATGACAAGACTGTGTCCCCTTTCTAAAATGTAAGTGGCAAAAAATGGAAGCAAGATAATATATCATAGTTCATAGTTCTAAAATGAAAACAGTTACTAATTTAACAGACACTTCAGGGTGAATACCATAACCTCAAGTAAACTTCTGAATTAAGAAGTGGTTAAGTTTATTTTGTAAGTGCATTTTTTTAAAGATCCTGGTATTTTGGAATGCTTAAATTTAACCATTAGAAGAACTCAGTCATCATTAGTCAGCCTTAAGATGTGGTTTTAAAGGTCAAGTTTCCATCAAAGAAAAAATGCAAGACACATCTCTTGAGTGTGCTTTCTGCCTTTCCTCCCCCAAGTCTGATTGTCTGGAGGAGTTGTGGATCATAAAAGTTTCCATGGAAAATGTGTTTAAGGAATGCCTGAGGAAGACTGCATATTTTATAGACCATTTATCTGAACAGTCTGAAGTGAGGGATTGGGGATATAATAACATTTTGAGCTATCTCTTCTTGGCAAATGAAATGAAGGAGTTAACTCACTTGATCTGATACACTTGAAGAAGGAAAGATTCACTTTAATTAAAACTACAAACATTGCAGATGCCTGTAGTTCTCTGTTCCAGGCCCAGCAAGGACGGTACTGTAAGTGAAATGAAACGTACCTAGCAGCCTCGGCAGCAGGCTGGAGCCGTGTTCAGTGAAAGTAATTTAATTAGTGTTGATCATGACTCCAGATGATGGTGATTTGATAAGGAATAATTTAGTACTTAACAGCCTTTTGCATGCACCAACTCCATGTGGGAAGGTAAAGCAAATTGCACAAAATGAATGTGCTGCTTTCACTTGTGCCTGTGCCAATGAGCTGGAAAACCGCCTGTTAGTAGACTCACACTCTCAGCCCTGAGATGAAATACCCAACATGCTTTCAACTCAGCCCCCTCCGAGGGGATCTCTATACTACCCATATTTAAGATTAAAAAAGAAAAGTCATTTTTTTAAAAAAAAAATAGAATGTCTAGGAAGTAAGAAAGTTAAAATGAGGACAATCACAAATGTAGCCTGTGGTTCTTGTGTGAAAAGTTTTGTTTTTTGGTTGGCTTTCTTTTTTTCTCACATGTAGCAAATTAAAAAAAAAAAATCCTTGCCAACTTAGAGTCATTAGATTACATATTTGGCTTGTGATTAGAAAAACATCACTTTCAAGAGTTCATCATGGATAAGAGGCCCACACACATCGAACCCGTTATAGAGAGAGGAGCGGCGCTCTATACTTCTCTAAGAATACTGAGTGTTGGCAGCTAAGATGACAAAAAGATGATGTTGTTAGGGGTTTTTAAAGAAGTCTTTTAGGCAAAAAGATGACATTGTTAGGTGTTTTTAAAGAAGTCTTTCAATTACTGAATCTATTTGAACACACTGGATCCAGGTATTGCCAAACCCAAGCATCACAATGGACTCAAAATTTGCCCATGTATGCGAATCACCTAGAAATTGTTACATGCTGTCCAATCCTCCTGCGTCCTCGATCAATCAAAATTTCTGCAAGTCATATCTTTGTTGGGGCTGCTGTAAAAAAGTACCAGAAAGTGGATGGCTTAAAAAGCTGAAATTTTTTGTCTGATAATTCTGGAGGCTGGAAGCCCACAGTGAGGTACCAGAAGTGTTCTGAGGAGGGCCGTGTGAGAAAATCTATCCCTTGTCTCTCCCCAGAATTCTGGTAGTTTTCTGGTAATCTGCAACATTGCTTGGCTTATACAAGCTTTGCCCTTATCTCTGACTTCATCTTCCCATGACAGTCTCCCAATGTGCATGTCTTTATGTTCAAATTTCTACTTTTAATCAGGGAACCAATCGTATTAAATTAGTAGCCAACTTAATGACCTATGTTGATTTAACAAATCTTCCAAATAAGGTCAGATACCAAGGTGCCTGTACAGGAACTTCGTCGTATGAATGTGAGGGGGACATAATTCAGCCAGTAACAAATGGGGTCTGGGCATCCATGTTTTCTGAAAAGCTCCTTGGGGAATTGGACGGTGAGCTGGGCTTGGGGATCTTGTGTTTAGGAGTTAGCTTGCTTCTGATAGCACTTTGTCCTGCAATAAACTAAATTTTTTGTTCCCTAAATAATTTCCCCTGTGAAGTTGAAGCGCATTCTCAGATGTCTGTGCTTGACCAGAATTTTCAGATATCTTAACTTGTATAGATTTCACTGACGCCTCTCAGATTTTTTTTAACTTTTTTATTATATACATTCATTATAATGCAAAAATCTGAACTGCACGGCTTGATGAATTTTACATAAGTACATCTCGGTAGAACCACCACCTAGAGCAGACAGTGAAACATTTCCAGCACTAGACGGTTACTGTTGCCTTTTCCTAGTCAATAACACTCCTGTCTACCAACAGAAGGAGATTCTTTCACTCTCGGTTAATTTTGTCTGTTCTTGAAAATCGTGCACTGCATACTTTTTGTGCTTGGCTTCTTTTATTCAACTTCCTACCTGTGAGAGCACATATATTTTTGTGTGCATCAGTTGGTAATTTGGCCCTTGTTATTCCTGTATATTATTCACTTCATTATATGCTTATACCATCGTTTCTTTGTTTATTCTCCCACTGATGAATAGTTGTTTTTCCAGTTTTTGCTTTGAACGTTCTCACACATTTTGGTGAACATATGCATACCTTTTTCTTGGCTATATACCTAAAGGTGTAACTAATAGGTCATATGGTAGACTTATGTTGCTTTAGTAGATGTTGCCAAAAAGTTTTCCAAAGTGGGTGTAATTATTCATATCCTCAACAACATGTATAAAAGTTCCCATTGCTTTATGTCTTCACCAAAACTTGGTAATGTTAGTCTTTTGCAGCTGGATCATCCTAATGGGTATGGGTATATAGTGATAATTTCACGGTTTTATTTGCAAATTCTTGATGAGTAAAGATTTCGAAGACCTTTTCATATATTTTTATTGTTGTTGTCCATTTTTTGTTTTGCCTTTTGTTGTTTGCATAAGCTCTTTTAAGAACTGCCTGCCTGTAAAAGTCTTTTGCCTATTTTTAAATGGTATATTGTCTTATCTTATTGATTTGGAGCAATTATAAAATGTTACATATGAGTTCCTTTTCAAAAATCCTCTATTGCAAACATCTTGTAGCTTGTAACTGACTTTGTCCTCTTTTAATGGTGTCTTTGGAAGAAAGAGTAGTTCCTAATTTCTATGAAGCCTAATTTGTTCATTTGTTTTTCTTTCACGGTGAGTGCTTTTTATATTCTGTTTATAAATCTCTTCCTATTTCACAGTCCCCGAGAGTTAAAATATACTGATATTAAACATAATAGTCTCAAATACATAGTATGCCTGACATTTTGATAAGTATAAACTTTGCTTTATACTGCATATTTGTATAACTACCAAGGTCTTAATAATTTTTATTCATATAAATTCAATAATATCACTCAGGTATAATGTCACTTTTTATTTCACTTGAATGACTTATATGTTGCTGCTACTTTTCCTTAGGAAAATGTAAAACCTGATACTTAATACAAAGTGCTAAAACTTGGGTAAATAATTTTCGTTATATATGTTCAAATATGCAGTAAGTACAGTAGAACCTTTATAGTTAACCGGCTCCCTACACTGACCACTTCCTTAAGTTGACCTGAATTTTATAGACTAGACGTGCACTACAGCTATTTTATTAGTATGGTAGGACTAGTTCTTTATGTTGACCACCTCCATATGTTGACCAGTTTGTTATAATCCCTGGGGCGGTCAACTTACAGAGGTTCTGCTGTAATTTAAATTATTTGTTTAAAAAAACCAACAGAGCTTGGTTAATGTATTACAAAGGTTGTGTCATTGAGCCTTTGTTGCTAGTTACTGTAAGATGTAGAATGTGCACACACAAAGCACATAAAGAGAGAATATTCTTAAGAGAATACTGCTTTACATCCTTTGTGGGGTTTTTTGTTTGTTTTACATTTTAAGAGCTTTTTTATCCTGGAAGTTTAGGGCATAGATAAATGTAAAGCGTATAATACAATAAACCCCCACATATTCTCTAATCACTTTTTTCTAGTTCTTTTTTTTAATATTTACCATTATTCTATTTTTTTAAGTTAAATATACAAATATTCTTTGTATACCATTAACAATTAGATAAGTAAAGTTAATATGACAACACAAAATATGAAATACATAGAGATAATTCTTCAGAAATATATAGTATTTCTACATGGAAAACTTCTAGTTATTATTGAAAATGTAAAAAGACACATCTGTATATGTTGCAAAATTATTATTAATGATTTTTTTATTTGTTTAGGTATTCTTTTTGTTGTAACTTGAGTTATTGTCTTTCTAGGGCCTCTCCAATCACTTTTTACCATTTTCCTACCTTTTTCTGATTTGTTTCATTCACCCACATGCATAATTATTTTTAGAGTATTTCAAAGAAAATTCCAGACATCTTATGATTTATCTGTAAATGATTCATGAATCTCTAACATTAAACTTTTGTTTTTGTACCATTACCAAGGCATTATTGCATCCAACAAAATTAACAATGACTCCATAAACTCTCTAATACCTGGTCTATATTTACATGTCTTATTTATTGCATAGTTGTCTTCTTATAGTTGGTTTGTACAAATAAGAATCCAAATATCTTCTCATAATTGTTTCTTGCAATTTTAAAGCTTTTCTATGAGAACTTCTGATTGAGTAAATTTAATGCACATAAGCATTCCTGCCATGGGGATACATTTAATTTCTTGTTTGTTTCCACTTTTTTCTTTCTACTGCAAATAGGCATAGTGAGCATGTATACACACACATACAAACATTACTTTAAGAAAATACTTTGAGACAGAACATACCAGCATAATTATTCTATTATGATGTAAGTCTTTTTAGGTTATAATTTAGGTACAATGTGCATATTTGACAAATTTGTTTTCTAGGGTATTTCATATGGCTCTTGGGTGCCTTTGAATATTGCTACCAAAATAATGTTCATAATGAAACAAATAGTATTAATTTTCCTGAAGCTTAGGAGTTCACAATATTAAATTTTATATTAAAAATTATATATGACTTTCAAGCTAATACAAATTTATAATACTGTGTTGGCACAATCAAGATTGAATGGTATCACAAAGTTTTTTTGTTATTATCTTTATATAATGCAGACGTCACATATTGTATTTTAATCACAGTTTTTATAGGAGCCGGAATAAAACTCCAGCATGTATGTCTTTTTTGTTGTTGTTTATCTCTGATTAGTTATACTTGTGGATCTTGTACAAGACATAAAAACAAAACCCATTTTTATGCCTATTTTTTTCTTTTTCATTTTTTTTACCAGTTTTCCATTTTGATTATTCTGATAGGATCTCTTACTATGTATTTTTTTAGTTTCATATAGAATAAAAAATATAGAGAGATTTAACTATTAGTTTTAAATCTATGAATCCCCCATATACATTTTTCTTCTTGTTTTCTTATTTTATGATATAACCTTTGTGTTATAGTAAACATAAATAAATAGAACAATAGTATAATAATAAGTCACCAAAAATAAGTACTGACATCATTTGATATTTAGTAATTGTTTTATGGTGGATTACATGTGACAAACAACCTTCACATATTTCATCTTCACAGTTTTGGTAAGTAGGTAAGCACCTGCTGTAATTTCTAAATATTCTATTCTATTCATTTATTTTGAGACAGTCTCACTCCGTTGCCCCAGGCTAGAATGCTGTGGCATCAGCTGCGTTCACAGCAACGTCAAAGTCCTGAGTTCATGGGATAGTCCTTCCTCAGCCTAAAGTCCCGAGTAGCTAGGGCTACAGGCAGCCATCACATTGTCTGGCTAAGTTTTCTATTTTTAGTAGAAACAGGCTCTCACTCTTGCTCAAGCTGGTCATGAACTCCTGCCTTCCTCCTGCCTCAACCTCCCAGAGTACTAGGATTACAGGCGTGACCCACCAGGCTGGGCCTATTTATTTATTTATTTTGGAGACAGGGACAGACTCTGTCACTGAGCTAAGTGCAGTGGCGTCATCATAGCTCACTGCAATTTCAACTCCTTGGTTTAAATGCTCCTCCCGCCTCAGCCTCTTGTGTAGCTGGAACTACAGGGGCGTACTATGACGATTAATTTTCTTTCTTTCTTTTTTTTTTTTTTTTTATTTCAGAGACAGAGTCTTGCTGTATTGCTGAGATCAGTTTTGAATGCCTGAGGTCAAGGGCTCCTCCTGCCTTGGCCTCCCAAAGTGTTAAGATTATAGGCACAATCACCCACACCCAGCCTGATCTCTGTCTTATAGATGAACACAGTCCTCAAAGATGTTCAGTTTTTTGCATAAAGTATCATCAAGTACCTCTGGGCCCGCACCTGAATGTTATTTATCCCAGTCTAGTTGTGGTTCCATTAAACCATCTTTGATTTTCCTTTCAGTAATCTTAAAGTAATATTCTGGTTTTCAGTTTTGGTTCTTAGTTAATCAGTTGTATTTTTTCTGCTTTAATTATTGAAAATCTTTCTGAAATGTTTTCAAAATTTACTGTCTTGAACTGAACTTTTAGCATTGTTAATATCAGCTGAGCAAATTACAAGTGATTCGTGTTACTTTTAAGTAATTAAAAAAATTCAAGCATCATGCGTAACACAACAAAGCAGAAAAAGTATACAAAGATTCTCAAGGACCTTTTCTACCACTGACATGCATCAAATGTGATTTTTCTTACATATATAAGGTTAATATGAAATGTTAATGACATTTTAAATGAGAGAAGTAAAACAAATTAATACATTTAATTACTAACTGCACTAAATTTTTGTGGGTATTTTTGTTTTGTCTTCTAGTGGCTTTTCATGGCCTACCACTGAAAATCAAGAAAGAACCCCACAGTCCATGTTCAGAACTCAGCTCTGCCTGCAGTCAAGAACAGCCCTTTAAATTCAGCTATGGAGAAAAGTGCCTGTACAATGTCAGGTAAAGCAACCAGCTGTATGGGTATAAAAGGTGGTTTTTATTGAAACAAAAAGTCCAGAATGATATAAAATCTGAAGTCATATTGTATGAGTTACATTTTTCATATGTAACAAGCTAATTAGGTAATGCATTTAGTAGAACCCTAAAGAACCATTTACCATCCAATCACACAGTTTTAGACTCATTTTAAAGCAATAATTTTCATCCAAATCGTTAGTTGCTTTTCTACTGTAGCGATGCTTCTTGGGTTTGAAAAGGGGTCTTATTTAGCACAAGCAGCTTTTGAAAGGTCCCATTAGAATGAATGCATTATGCACTTTAGATAGTTTGTAGGGGGAAAAAAATGAAGCATTTGGCAGGTCTAAGCAGTACATTAGTTATCTGACAGGCTTTGCAGATGATCTATAAGATGAGTTCATGGACAATTGCAATAAAACTAGAATTTCATAAGGCTTAGCAGAGGCTATTATCTATTAAAAAGCCAATTTTGTTCTTCTGATGATAATAAAGGGTGGTGCAGTAAAAGTACATTGTTCCTTTGTTAGAAAATTTGATAACATACATGTTCATTAAAAACTCTTCGCAGTAAATTGCATACTGCTACTTTTCATATTGGCTTTTAATTGCATAAAGAAAAAGTTGGCTCTATTAAATATTATTGCTCTCAGTTACTGTAGAAACTTAGTTCTTAAAAGGAATTTATTTGGAAAACTTATAAAAATGATTGCAAATATTTGTACCGTTTTATAAGGTACATCATTTTATAAGTTTACATAAGTTACAATTTCAGTTCATAGTACATCGTAACCCAAAGGGGTCTTCTGTTTCCTCTTACATTTGCTATACGCGCTGTCTTTGTCCAAGACACTAAGGTGAAAGAAGGTGCCATGCAGGCAGCTGACCAAGGATCGATATTCCGTCACTATTTGTTCTTGCAAACTTTTGTATTTGCTTTTCTAAGAGCTTTCCCAAAGCCTAAAATCATGAGTTAGCTCAATTGAAACTGCAAAGCCTTTATAAAAAAGATCTCTTGTAGAAGCTGTTAAAGCATACTGAGTTCAGATAAGACAGTGTTAATCAATCTGAGTTTTATTTTATATTTTGGTTTTATTATTTTATGTTCTTCTTACAAGTACAATGTATCCACAGGATTAGTATTTAGCATAGTGAGGAATTTCTAGTCAATAGATCATTTAGATACAGAATTGATACTGCATTTCAGCATTGATCAGAATTGTGACTGTAAAATCACCACTGTTCGGTAGAACATATCTGCCATCCGTAAATTAACAGTCTAGGAATTGTCTGAATATTTGAGTTTCTATGTGGGGACCAGTAGTTCCCATATTGATGTACGATATGTACAGTAATTCTGGTCCTTGCATCTCAATACAAGCAGTACAATTCAGTACAACATTTCATGGGGGGAAAAGTAATACATAGGATAGAAAATGCATTGTTTTTTCTTCATTCATGGGAAAGAGTCAGATGAACCATTTTACAGAGAAGTGGGTTTTCTTTCAGACATACAGTAAAACCTCCACAGATGACCACCTCCCTACATTGACCACTCCCTTACATTGACCTAGTGTTCATAGAACAAATATGAGCCATGCCATGTGCCACATGTACCAATCAGTACAGTAGGCCTGGTTCTTTATGTTGACCACCTCCATATGTTGACCACCTCCATATGTTGACCAGTTTGTTACAGTCCCTTGGGAGGTCAACTTACAGAGTTTCTGCTATATTGATAAAGAACATCGGTAGAACCAAACTTGAGGTTCTTTTTATGAATACTTTGACTTGCTTTAAACCAAGGATAGGCTTAGGCAGCATATACTCTTTTACTTATGTAAAATATATTTTGTATTTGGATATACTTCTCTTGTATTGATGGTATAACATGATAAATTATTACATGTCACTTCAAAAAGAAATGTTTCCTTTTAATGGAGAAATGTATACTGATGAATGCTTTTTATTTTGCTTTTTATTTTTTTTATTTTTTTTCAGACACAGTCTCACTATGTCATCCTCAGTAGAGTGCTGTGGTGTCACAGCTCACAGCAACCTCAAACTCTTGGGTTTAAGCAATTCTTTTGCCTGGGCCTCCCAAGTAGCTGGGATTACAGGTGCCCACTACAATGCTCGGCTATTTTTTGTTGCAGTTGTCATTTTGTTTTTTTTAACTGGCCTGAACCTACCACCCTAGGTGTTTGTGGCTGGCGCCATAATCACTGTGCTACAGGCGCCGAGCCAATGCTTTTTATTTTAAAAGGCAAGATAACCTTTTAACCTAGAAATGTCCTATTGTTCAGAAATTTAAATAAAATTTAGCTTTAGTAAAATATTGTATAAATTACAAAAATTAAATCACATTTCTGAAAGCTACACATACGAATATACTTTAAATTCAGAATATAAAATCAACCTTACTCATTTTGTTTGTTGTAATTGTCAATGTTTTGAAGTCAAACTTTAAAAGGATTTTATTCTTAATAACATTATTTTGTACTCATACTACAAGAAAGTATAATTAAATATATCAGAGACATTTTAATTTACCTCATTTGTCTTCATTATTGCATGTGAGGAAGTTAATGTCAAGCATCATTTATTCAATATAATAAAATGAAAATAAAGTAAAAGCATTGTCATCTTAAAATTCCACCACAAATAAAGGCAAGCCAGGTATTGTCTCCATCTTATAAAGCTGTGTTAGTTCTTCTTATAAAATTTTATGTAAGATAGAAGAATTATAATGTCAGCACTAATGATTTAAGAAGAATCTATCCAACTTTCTCAAAGAGATATTTTAAGAATAGATAGAAATAATCCCATTTGCCTTTGTTGACAGTGAAACATTTTCCCTATACTAAGTTGTCTGAATATGTATTATACACATTTTATATTTACACCATTACAGGATTTTATATTAATTTTCCTATTTTCTGTTTAAAGGTATGATCACTTTGAAGTGTACATGTTCTGGAATTAAAGAACACGTGACGTTTTAACTTTTTTTTTAACTTAAAATATGTTTTCTTTCCTTCAATTGGAAACTTTGTTTATTAGTTGCTTCAAAGAAACAGATGTTCTCTTTTCTTTTGTTCCCTTGGTAGTGCCTATGATCAGAAGCCACAAGTGGGAATGAGGCCCTCCAACCCCCCCACCCCATCCAGCACCCCAGTGTCGCCGCTCCACCATGCATCTCCAAACTCAGCTCACACTCCGAAACCTGAGCGGGCCTTCCCAGCTCACCTCCCCCCATCGCAGTCCATACCAGATAGCAGCTTCCCCATGGACCACAGGTAATCTGCAGAGACCAGTCGGAAAAACTTTATGTAGCATTCTTGGAAGAAATTCCTATTACCAGGTCGGAAGACCTATAGTAGATTTAAGGTGACCATATTAATTCTGCACATCTGTGCAAAATATTTTTAGAAAGAGCTTGCTCCATCTATACTGACAAATAATTTGTGGAGAAGGTCATTTATAAACATTCCTTTTATAAACATTTAAATTGGTAGCTAAAATGGAAAATTAATCTATCTACTGACATTTGAACATTTCCCTTTTGCTTTGCTTGAATTAAATTGCTTCACTTAAACTTTAAATCAGATGATCCTATTTTTATGAGCATATGTGTGTACTTGTTCTGTAAAGTTAGGAGACTAATTTTAGTAGGTGGCTTATGGAATTAGGTTCTTTACCTTGGATTGAATGGTTTAGCTGTACATAGTTTTGCAGAATAGAACTTATTTGATTTAAACTATTTACCATCGCTTGCAAGTGATGAATATTTAATGTCAGTAGACACATGACCCCTGGACACTGAATATACAGTTAAAGAGGTAGAGGCTGAATTAGTTTTATTTAGAAAGGAACAAGATGCAACTAGAGCATAGAAGGAGGGAGAATGCTGTGGTGGGTAATTCATGACTCCTAGAGATGAAGAAATTCATATTTAAATAAAATATCAGAATATCTTTAGAGATACTGAGATATACTGCCTTACTGTCCAACTGAAAATGCAGTATTATATACAGTATTCCTCTTCTTCGTTCTACTTTGTACTCCTATATAACCAGTGGCGTGCTGATAAATGCTTAACAGACTGGATAGGAGGAAAAGAAAGGGCTTATCTGTAGTGTCTGCTGAGTTTATGATATTAATACTGTGCTCCTGGTGGCTGACTGTGGACTATCACTGGCACCCTTGAACGTGGAGTTGGAAAGAGGTAGGCAATTGTGCACCACGTATAGTATTTCTGTGGTTCAGATACAGTAAATATGCGTAACCTCAAGAGCATATTTAGTAGTGAAATGTAGGAAAATAATTAGGAAGTGATGAGTTTTGAGTTTTTATTGCCTTTGTTCTTAATATTTTTTTTATTTTGAAGTTATATAATTTAATTCTTAATAATGGCTGTGTTTAACAATTGGCTCGAAAAATTCCTGCAAATTGAACAATAAGCCAGTGAAAGCTGTCTCTGACACATCATTATAAAAATAACCAAG
>CAUYRH010037846.1:0-20603 GCA_963574655.1 Perodicticus potto | reverse complement strand
TTGGAAGCACGCCACCTTCCTAGACTTACCCAGAATGAAGTGGAAATGTTCAACAGGCAGATATCAAGTTCAGAAATAGCATCAACTATACAAAATCTCCCTAAAAAGAAAAGCCTGGGACCAGATGGCTTCACATCAGAATTCTACCAAACCTTTAAAGAGGAGCTAGTACCTATATTACTCAACCTTTTCCAAAATATAGAAAAATAGAAAATGTGTTGGACTACTACCCAACACATTCTATGAAGCTAATATCACCTTGATTCCTAAACCAGGAAAAGACCCAACAAGAAAAGAAAACTACAGACCAAAATCACTAATGAATATTGATGCAAAAATATTCAATAAGATCCTAACAAACAGAATCCAGCAACACATCAAAAAAATTATAACCCACGACCAAGTGGGCTTTATCCCAGGATCTCAAGGCTGGTTCAATATACGTAAATCCATAAATGTAATCCAACACATAAACAAATTAAAAAATAAAGACCATATGATTCTCTCAATTGATGCAGAAAAAGCTTTTGATAATATCCAACATCTCTTCATGATCAGAACACTTAAGAAAATTGGTATAGAAGGGACATTTCTTAAACTAATAGAGGCCATCTACAGCAAATCCACAGCCAATATCGTATTGAATGGAGTTAAATTGAAATCATTTCCACGTAGATCAGGAACCAGGCCAGGTTGCCCATTGTCTCCATTGCTCTTCAACATTGTAATGGAAGTTTTAGCCATTGCAATCAGGGAAGAAAAGGCAATCAAGTGTATCCACATAGGATCAGAAGAGATTAAACTTTCACTCTTTGCAGATGATATGATTGTATATCTGGAAAATACCAGGGATTCTACTACAAAACTTTTAGAAGTGATCAAGGAATACAGCAGTGTCTCAGGCTACAAAATGAACACTCATAAATCTGTAGCCTTTATATATACCAATAATATTCAAGCCGAAAAAACAGTTAAGGACTGTATCCCTTTCACAGTAGTACCAAAGAAGATGAAATATCTTGGAGTTTATCTAACAAAGGATGTGAAAGATCTTTATAAAGAGAACTATGAAATTCTAAGAAAAGAAATAGCTGAACATGTCAACAAATGGAAAACCATACCTTGCTCATGGCTGGGAAGAATCAACATTGTTAAAATGTCCATATTACCCAAAGCAATATATAATTTTAATGCAATTCCTATTAAAGCTCCATTGTCATATTTTAAAGATCTCGAAAAAATCATACTTCATTTTATACGGAATCAGAAAAAACCTCGAATAGCTAAGACATTACTCAGAAATAAAAACAGAGCAGGAGGAATCACGCTACCAGACCTGAGACTCTAGTATATATCGATAGTGATCAAAACAGCATGGTACTGGCACAAAAACATAGAGATAGATGTATGGAACAGAATAGAGAACCAAGAGATGAACCCAGCTACTTACTGCTATTTGATCTTTGACAAACCAGTTTTGAAAACATTCAGTGGGGAAAAGATTCCTTATTTAACAAATGGTGCTGGGTGAACTGGCTGGTGACCTGTAGAAGAGTGAAACTGAACCCACACCTTTCACCAGTAACTAAGACAGACACTCACTGGATCAAACATTTAAACTTAAGACATGAAACTATAAAACAACTAGAAGAAAGTGCAGGGAAAACTCTTGAAGGAATCGGCCTGGGTGAATTTTTTATGAGGAGGAATCCCCAGGCATTTGAAGCAGTATCAAAAATACACTACTGGGACCTGATCAAACTAAAAAGCTTCTGCACTGCTAAGAACACAGTAAATGTAGCAGGCAGACAGGCCTCACAATGGGAGAAAATATTTGCAGGTAATGCCTCCGACAAAGGTTTAATAACCAGAATCCACAGAGAACTCAAACACATTAGCAACAAAAGGAAGAGTGATCCCATCTCAGGGTGGGCAAAGGACTTGAAGAGAAACTTCTCTAAAGAAGACAGGCACACGGCCTACAGCTACATGAAAAAATCCTTAATCATCAGAGAAATGCAAATCAAAACTACTTTGAGATATCATCTAACTCCAGTAAGATTAGCCCACATAACAAAATCCCAAACCCAGAGATGCTGGCATGGATGTGGAGAAAAGGGAAAACTTCTACATTACTGGTGGGAATGCAAACTTAATATATTCCTTTTGGAAGGATGTTTGGAGAATACTTAGAGATCTCAAAATAGACTTGCCATTTGATCCTATAATTCCTTTACAAGGTATATATCCAGAAGACCAAAAATCACATCATAATAAAGATATCTGTACCAGAATGTTTATTGCAGCCCAATTCATAATTGCTAAGTTGTAGAAGAAGCCCAAGTCCCCATCGACCCATGAATGGATTAATAAATTGTGGTACATGTATCCCATGGGACACTATGCAGCCTTATAGAAAGAGGAGACTTTACCTCTTTCATGTTTACATGGATGGAGCTGGAACATATTCTTCTTAGCAAAGTATCTCATGAATGGAGGAAAAAATATCCAATGTACTCAGTCCTGTTATGAAGGTAATTCATATGAAGGCTAAACCCCAGGTATAGCACAAGAATATGGGGAAAGGGGCAAGGGAGTGTAGGGGACAGGGGAGGATGGGTGGAGAGAGGGTGATTGGTGGGGTCACACCTACAGTGCATCTTAGAAGGGTACAAGTGAAACTTACTAAATGCAGAATATAAATGTCTTCATATAGTGATTAAAAGGCCATGAAGGCTATGTTAAATAGTTTGATGAAAATATTTCAGATTGTATATGAAGTCAGCACATTGTGCCCCATGATTGCACTAATGTACACATTTATGATTTAATAAAAAAATAAATAATTAATTAAATAAATAGAATAAAGTATTCACAAAAAATTAAAAACAAGAGAGACATATAAACTCTAAACAAGTGTAAAAGCATAAAAAGCAATTTAAAGGTGGATGTTTACGAGACTGTCCCTCTCTATGTGCCATTCCCAGAAACATACGGCATTCGACTCAACCGACTGGTTTTGAAAGCTGGAGTTTATTCATTTCAAAAGAACACACTTTAATTTTAAAATATTTTTATGGAAGTCTTTCTAAAGAGAATATGATAAAATTTATAAAATCTTTGGTAAAGAGTGACAGATTTCATCTTACTTTTGCATGAGTGTTTGAAATTGACATCATGAGCATCTGATCTGATATCATACCCTGCCACAGTACTGTGCTGGTGCCTTCTTTGTTACTTTTTAAAATATATATATACACATTATATTTGCACACATTTATAGGGTACTTGTAAAATTTTGTTACATGTGTAGAATGTATGATGATCAAGTCAGGGTATTTAGGGTATTCCCCAATCTGAGTATTTATCATATGTATGTGTTGGGTACATTGCAGACTTTCTCGTCTAGCTATTTTGGAAATACAATATATTATTGTTTGCTGTAGTCAGCCTACTCTGTTATCAAACATTAGAACTTGTTCCTATAACTTCTATGCATTGAGTGCTTACATGATGCCTGGTACTATGCTTAATGATCACATCCATTATTCACTAGATTCTCACAAGACATATCCTATGGAGGCACAAACAGCTTTGAATCTTTTACTAGTAGTTCTGTTCATGCTGCATCTGAAGTTTGTGTGCTTCATTTTATGATTTTTCTATATTCCTGCCTATTGTCTGAAAATTACTTCTTAGCTTCTAATTGTCAGCTTTTAATCACGTACTTGGGAAACCTGAAAACCAAACTTCAAAGGATGATATACCCA
Organism: Perodicticus potto; assembly: GCA_963574655.1. Classification (NCBI taxonomy): domain Eukaryota; kingdom Metazoa; phylum Chordata; class Mammalia; order Primates; family Lorisidae; genus Perodicticus; species Perodicticus potto. The sequence continues at coordinate 16,833 of CAUYRH010037846.1, read as the reverse complement.
AAAGGTTGGGGTCCAAATGAGAGTCTTGTGGTTTTGCCCAATTAAAATGCATGTATCCCACAGGAGTACCCACTGCGCTATCTACGATGACCATGCAGAGAAAGTCCAGGACCCCCAGCCAGCCATCTCTATGGACAGAGATGAACTGGGCTTGAATTTTATATAATATATCTTGAAAGCACGCACTTCCAGTTACCATGGGAGAAAACATGTTTTCATCTTATAAATGTTAATATTGACATGTGACAGATGGTAATCACTGCTTATTAGAATTTAATATGTCTGGTAATTAATCTTTCAGGAGTTAATCTTTGACTTTCAACATAATTTATCTATAAGCATGTTTCATTGGTTGAACTTAGTACAGTGGCTAAAAAGGATTTCTAAGAACTGTTTGTAACTCTGGGTGTTATCTTAGTGAAAGCCTTGTAGCAGCGTTGCTTTAAACCTTATGAAAACTGTATTTAGTAAGGCCTGATATGACTTGTCCAATGTACTCATTAAGGACCATATCTGAGAATGAGATTTACGGCCTTTATAATCAAATGTATGAATGAAGAAATAAAATGTTAATTTTCTTAATATCTCTAAAGATCTGCCAGAATGACACATGCTATGGGGATGTGGCTAGAAGGTTAGGATGCTGAGTTTTTGTTTCAGAATCTTTTTGTGGTAATTTCCTCTGAGGTTGACAGACCTCATGGTGAACCCAGAAGACAGAGCTGTGAATAAATATTTACGTGGAATGATGTATGTATCCGAATATTCCTGGCATAGAGCTATGTGGAATGTTTATGGATGAGGGCATGTAACTCTATATGGCTTAATTCTAGAGCCTGAAACTTCCCTTCTCAATTTGATGTTAGCCTGAAGATGATCTTTCCTCAGAAACCTATGATCCAGAAAAAAATAATGTGATCTTAGATAAGTAGCTCCCTATGCAAAACTGTGGTTCATCTCATAATTCTTGGGGACAGCTGTCTCAGCATGCTATAGAAATAAAAGATTGGGGAGGGGCTATAAAGATCCATGATTAAGCCCAGGCTGTCTCACTTAACTTCATGGGTTTCTTGAAAGTGACTTGAAATTTTATCTCTCAGTTGAAGAGGGTAGTGACGCCTTCCTCAGAGGGTAGTTGGAAAAGATATGTGTCTGTGAAAACCACTTTGGAAAACTTAATGTGACATATATAATTCTCCTTAGTATAATTTAGGCAATATTTCCAGGGTTTCATTGCCTTTCACATCAGCATGTGAAGGCTGAGTCCCTCAAGAAAGTGAGGACCACCTATTTAAAGCCCCATGGAATGCAGTGACCTTTAACGGGGCCATGGGGAAGGACGCCGTCTACCTATCCTTTGGTGTTGCTCTGTTGCCTTCAAGTATTTGTATTCAGCTATCTTGATCCTCATTAGTCATGAAGGAAAAGACTTTGCTTCTACTTCTTTTATAAAAAGACACCCTCCCAGGCAAGCTAGCAGGGATTCCTCATTTTGGTCATGGCTACCATTGGCCTATATCACTATTTTCACAGTATCTCAGAATCTCTTTCTTTCGCTCACTGAAAAAATCACTCTGCATAGAGAACACATTCTTCAGGAGGAAGGGGGAGGAGAACTGATACATGGTATATTTAAGACATTCATGTCCCATCATGATTAGTCCTTTAACTGACTTTGGGAAGAAGAGCATATAATTCAGTGATTTGCAACTTTTTTTTTATCTCATGGCACACTTGAACCTATAGTTTAACTTCCACGGCACACTTAAGTTATACTGATTTAAAAAAGAGTTTAAAAAAAAAAGGAATATAGTTTATGCTTTGAACTTATTTCAAATATAATTTAACTAATGATCTTTAAATATTTTTGTGGCACACCCAAGATCTGCAGCACACATTTTGAAAATCCCTGGTACAATTACTGTATCATGGATAAGGGAATTGATGTTTCTAAGTGATTTAAATTTATGTTGATGGTAATGGTCAGTGATGGACCTAGACTTTTTTTATTTTTTCACATCTAAGTCAATTGTGTCTTCCTAGACCATACTGTCTCTCTGAGGAAGGTGGAACTTGCTTAATGTTTAAGAAAGGCCAGAAGATTCCACCAAAGGAATTATATTAAGATGCATATTATAGTATTTTCCGCCATATTGTGCAATTGAGAAAACCGTATTCCTTTTTTAAAACTTCTGTTTCCCCCTCTTTGCATATCTGCTCAGCTTGTTGAAGATCAAATGGAATAAGGAAAGCCAAAGTGCTTGGTAGGCTGTCAAGTGCTATGTGAAAGTGAGATATTGATATTATCCAAGGAGACCTTACCAAATTTCATCTGATATTTAAGAGGGTGCAAGTGAGAATATCACTCAGTTACCACTTCCAGAAAGCAACATTTTTTCCTCACCCAGTGCGTTGGTGTAGAAGAACTGGCTACTTGTGTTCTTGGCAATGATTGGGACCAGTAAAGTTTCAGTGAAAGTGGCCAGTCATTAATCAGACATGCATTGAATGTATGTCTAATCTAGTTATAATAGCAGCACATCTACCACTTTCGGTATGTAGTGTTAGGAATTAGTGCTTCCTGGGCTCAGCCTCACAGCTGAAGTTAATAACTTCTTCATCTATGCTCGAAACTGTGGTACCTATTATAACTCCTTTAGCACTATTCATATATGGAAGAAAAGATGGAATGGTTTAGCATCAGAGTATTTTAATCTTCATATTTATTAGAATCATATATAGTAATAATGTTAGAACTGAAAGGAAAAGCTTAGGGGATCAACTAACTATTGATTTGCTTATTTATTTGATTCCCATTTTTATGAAGAACCCCCATGTGCTTAGAGTCAGGGAGACAGAAGTAGAACACAAGTGTTCCCAGGACTCCAAGTCTGGAGAAATAGTGCACATTTTATAAATTTCATAAATTGTTTACTGAAGGCCACATAGTTACTAGCAAGTGCCAGATCAAAGAAAACCAACCTGAGATATTAATTATAATTCAGGAGGCTGTAGGTAGCTTTTCTCCACACTAACTTCATGGAAGCATCTGAATATAATCTGAGGCTTAGATCCATTCATTGACATTTCATAGCAAGACAGACAGCCAGTTCTTGGCATTGTAAGTCATGACTTGTGCGTGTATTATGTGTATGTTGGGGTGCACAGTGTGCATGGTGGGGTTGCATAGTGATGGATAGCTGAGGTTTGAAGCCAGCCCCTTTTGCCTCTATCACATACTTGGACTTGGACAGTCATTTAATCTCATAGAGCTTTATTTTCTTCGTCTGTAAATGGGAATACTAATACCTGTCTTATTAGGGGTTGGAAAGAGGAGGAAAGGCAATAAAGTGCATGAAATTGCTATTGTGGTTTTCGGCACAAAATAAGTATTCACACATCCTGGTTATCGTGGCGATTTGTACCTGATTCAGCCTGGGAAGAGACCTGGCCTATGTTGACTCTGATTCATGGTACCTGTTGGATCTTTGGAAAGACACTTTATCTCTTTGAGTTTCTGTTTCTTTCTCTGTGTAAGAAAAATAATAATATCTATTCTTAGGGGTTAGTGAGGGGATTTTCATTTATTTACATGTGTGTTTCATGTATCTCTGTCAAGCTTCTCTTATGCACTAGGAAATATTCTAGCTACTGGAAAATCACCAGTAAGCACGCTTGACATTATACGTGTAAAGTGTGAGGCAGATAGTAGGAACTTAATAAATGTCAGCTAACCTCATGGTGCTAATAATTATGGCATGTTTGCCATCGCCATTCAATCAAATTTGGTTTTCATAATAAATACTAGCAATATTATCTATTCGAAAGTACTGTTTGCCTCATCAGACATATTTATCTCCTTGTGCACGTGTGATTTTAATATACTGCCGGTCTGAACAGCGTATTGCAGCTTTCTGAGACCACTGTGATTAGATGTTAGAATTTTCAGACATTTGCGTGTATTTCATCTTCCTTGGCACATTGCATTTGACCTCAACTCCAGCCTCTGAATTTCTATTTAATAAGAAGCTGAGTGGAAAATCAGACCTTCACCTCCAGAAATCTGTCTGCTTCCATCTGTGTTTATAAAAATGATGATGATACCTTGCAACCAGCTTGCCCCTCCCACTGCCTTCTACTCACAGTGTGTTTAGGGAATCAACAATGATAATTTGCTTCAAAGTCCTATTCCCTTGATTTAAATAGTGTAGGAGCAACTGTGAGTTTCATTTCTTTCCCAGGTCTGTCTATCTCCCTGTGTTATTAGGTCTATGAAATAGGACTTGAGAAGTACCTTATTAGGCCTTGCAGTGATGAGCTGCTGAAACAGAGTGGTCTGTGTCAGTTTCTTATGAATGCCTTAATTCCTGAGCCAAGCTCTGAAGTCACCCACAGGTCTGGTGTATCCCAGTGTGAAGCCGAGCTGGAAACCATGTGCTATAAATATTGGTTTTCTTTTCTTTTTTTTTTTTTTTGAGAGAGAGCCTCAAGCTGTCACCCTGGAGAGAGTGCTGTGGCATCACAGCTCACAGAAACCCCCAATTTCTGGGCTTAAGCGAGTCTCCTGCCTCCGCCTCCCAAGTAGCTGGGACTACAGGCGCCCGCCACAACACCCGGCCATTTTTTGGTTGCAGCTGTCATTGTTGTTTGGTGAGCCAGGTTGGATTCGAACTTTGAACCCGCCAGCTCAGGTGTACATGGCTGGCGCCTTAGCCCGTTGAGCCACAGGTGCCGAGCCAAATATTGGTTTTCTAATGTAGCATGCAGTTAACAAGAAACTTACATGCTGGTAGGTGACTCATTCTCTTACTTGGGTCAGCTAAGGACAAGGCCATCAGTTCAAACCACTTCCCCTGGCCTTCACGCATCATACCCCAATTGACTTATAGAAGCAAATGCTTCTAGGCCAATAGTTTTCCAACTGAACTCTGTGGAGGTAGCTTTGAATCAGCCTGAGTGGAGCTAGGGGAAGGCAGGGATGCACACTGGGTGATCTTCCTCTAGTTCAGTTTTTATTTATTTGCTCTCTATTTGGCTTCACTGGAAAAAATTTTTTAAAAAGAATACTCAAGCCCATTTATTTATTTAACTTTGGAAACAACTCCTTAGGGCAATTGTTTTGACTCCTGTCCCCTCTCAGTCTTTCCCTTGGACTCTTAAATATAATGACCCTGGAGACTTCTCTACAGTTACTTTTTTTATTGCTTCTAGAATAGAGTTGACATCAAGGGTTGGCTAACTTGGGTTGGGGAGACAATGTTCTCTGTCTCATAATCCGCACCAGTGCCCATCTGAGCCAGTCCGGTTACATAAAGGCTAATCCAGGACCTCTTAAATTTTAATATGTATACACCAGCCATTTTATTAAAATGCATATTCTGCTTCAGTAGGCTGGGTGAGAACTGAATTTCTAACAAGCTTCCTGGTGATGTTGCTGCTGCTGGTATGTGGACCACCTTCTGAGTAGAGAGGTTCTAAGTTAATATAATGTGTTTGGTACACAAACGCAGCCTCAAGACAAATCCCTATTACCCCACTGTTAATCTAATTGCAGCTTCCATGTATAAGATCTGGAGTTGCTGCTTCTTCATCACATTATATTGCCCAGTGTGAGTCTTTCCCCACTCCCACCCTGACCAAGCCAGCAGCTCCTGGTAGTGGAGGAATACTGTTATAACAAACACTTGTGTTTCTCTGTTTCACAACTGGAGTTGGAGGTCGGGATCATCTTGAGCATCTGCTGTATGAAAGACACTGTGCTATGTGCCTATAATACAATATCATGTCTAATATTCAACATTTTGTGATGCCCATGTTTAAGAGCCTTTTCATATTTAAGAAAATTGCAGCTATAGAGAATATGCTGCAAAAAGCAATGGTAGTCATTGTCCTACTCTGTTTTATGCTGCTATAGAAGAACACCACAGATGGAATAATTTATAAAGAACAGAAATGTAGTTCTCGTAGTTCTAGAGGAAGTAAAGTCCAAGATCCAACATCTGATGAGGATCTTCTAACTATGTCCTCATATTGTACAAGGCAGAAGGGCAAGAGAGAGCAAACCCACCTCCACAAGAGCTTTTTATAGCAGCTTTCATCCATTCATGAGTGGGGAACTATCATGTCTGCAACACCTCCCAAGAGACCCTGCCTCCCAATACTGGTGCCTTGGGAATTAAGTTTCCAACACATGAATTTTGAGGGACAAATTTAGATCATAGCAGTTGTCTCCAAACTTTAATGATTGCTGTCCAGTTTCTAATATTTTTAGTTATGTATTTTCTCATCCATTCAATTCCCGATTATGTAACTAGGTTATGAAGCCAGTAAACAGCAAAGCTAGATACAGTAGAATCAGAATTTTTTGTTTCAGGGAACTTCTCTCTCCTATGTGTTATGACATTAGCTTCTGTCTACATTCTATCTACAAAGAGTAATGAGTCTTCCAAACAGCATGGCAGGCCCCTGATGTCATAAAGTGGTTTTCGAATTTAGGCTTGATTATTACCTGGAGAGTTTGTTCCTTGTAACTCAATGTCAGCAACTGGGGGGTGGAACCCAGAAAAATGACTCACATGATTCTGATATAGATGGCCACAGGGTGACACTGACACACCTGCCCTCCACTGACAACCAGGACTCCTGGAGAGAATCCTCAGAGGATTTCTCCCCATTTCCCCCAACCCACTCTTTCTGCCTCGGTTTTCCCATTTTTCAAATAGAGAGTTGAATGACAGCAGTGGATCCCGATCCTCTCAGTGCATTAGATTCACTCTCACCAGGGAGTAAATGAAACTATAAATACCTTACTCTTGTCCTCAGAGATTCATATTCTGAATTCGAGGACAGCCCAGACATCTGCTTCTTTTTAAAGTTCCCAGGTGATTTGAAAATATGGTGAGAATTCTGAAACAACTAGGCTTTGACTTTTACAAACCATGGTTCCTGGTGAGACCCACCATAAACACTTGAGATATCGTCTGTGTCAATCTTCCCAAAAATGACAATGGCGCTTGCCGCCCCTTTTTAAGGTTAAGAAGGGCTACATTCAACAATAACAAGCACACAGAGATTTGTGCATTTCTGGTGCTCTTGGCAGCGACTGAACAAAAGTATAAACCACTTTTATCCCTAGTTTTCATGACCTGTATTTGATGCCAATGGTACTGATACTGACTTTCTTATATTTTCTCTTTTAACTTTTGGAACACCTTTTCAGGAAAGTATTATTCATGTTTTACAAACAAGGAAGTCAAATCTTCAAGAAGTTAAGCGATCTTCAGAAGATCTCACAGGTGAGCTGGGCTTTGATCCCAGGTCAGTTGAGCCCAGAAAGCACATGTTTTCTTTTAGATCTCCAGAACTAGTCTCTCTCGAGTCTCTGTCTCCTTAATCTTCTTAATATGGCTCTTTGGATAAGGAATCTTTGGTTTATTTTCTTCATTAGTATCTATGTCTCAGAGCAACTCCAGAACAGTTTGTTGCAGAGGGTAAAAAAGTCCTTAATGAAAGGAACATACTTGCAACTCAATTTACTAATTCGGTATTGAGTATGACATTGGCAAGCTCTGTGCTAGGCACTGTGGATTCTTAATATGTATCTCTAAGTGTATATGGATGGAAAAGCTATGCTGTTAATCCCTTACAATGTGTGTAAACCTGTAAACCTGCAAAAAATGCACTATCTGTGAAGCACAATAAAGCAAGTCCAATAAAATAAGCTGTGCCTATACACAGCTTCCACCAGATTTCCACAGAATTTATGACTTCCAGAAGCTTTAGCAGTAATAGTATTTTTCCAGCTTTGAAGTTCTTAGATTCCAAATAAGGAATTCTCTTGAGAGCTCTTCAAGAAACATCCCCAAGATATCATCATCCTCCCTTTTTATTTAGTCACATGAATAGGGTAAAAGTATCTTAGGGCATGTAGCTGTTCATCTACTTTTACTCTTTTTAGAAAAGTATCTTAGGGCATGTAGTTGCTCATCTACTAGTATGATATTAGCATTGAGTACATTGGATACTTACTTTTCCATTCTTATGTTACTTTACTAAAGGCTCAACTACAACTTGGACTTTACCTAATGAATGCAAACAATGTAGCCTAATCATTGTACTCTTATGTTAATCTGAAATAAAAAACTGAAAAACAAAATAAATAAAAGTATCTTGGGGGAACCACTGGCCAGCATGACTCAACAAACAACAACCTTTTGGAAAGTTCATTACTCACTTACCTCTTTCCATGTTGGATTCTACATTTGTGATTCTCCGTGTGTTCTCTGTGGGCTGACTGAGCTTCCTATGTATTTCAGGAAGAAAGTGAGCCTCCAGAAGATACCGAGGGCACTTAAGAAGTTTTAAGGTTGATGTTTTTGGAAGATGACAAATGGCATTCATTTATTCTTCATTCATTCTTGATTCATTCTCTTGCTAAGTAGATGTTCGTTGTGTACCCCCTAGTACCACGCATTATGCAAGAGATAGAGAGGAGGCAAGCACAGACATTGGTCTTCCATCACTAATTTCTGAAAAGAACAAGAACTTTGGCACCTATATTCCAATCTTTCTAATTAGGCTGGTATAGGGGCAGAAGAAGGTGCCTGTGAGATATATTGAATGACAATCTGTTAGAGAGAAAGTCATTAAGTGGTTGCTACTTTATTCCAGGCTTAGGGGTTATGTAGAAGCCAGTTATCATGAAGAAAAATCCTATAAAAGAGGGTTTCTTTTAGTTGTTGGTGTTCTCAAAGACTTCATTTTGAAATACCCTGTGTTTTAAACGTATAGAAGAGTTTCAAGAAAAAGATAAGGAACTTTTTATTTAAGAGATGAAGAACTTATTTATGGGGTGACCTAAATTAATCAATTATTAATATTGGTTCACATTTTGCATGTCAACTTAAAATAATCCTAAGTGTTAAAATGTAGTTGAAGAAGAGTTTATTCAAACACGAATTTTCGGCATAGGCCCCCTGGGAAGCACAGATTCTAAAGAAGAGAAGTCGGGGTTCCAAAGTGTGTAAGTTTGAGAGTGTTTGTATAATCAAAATTTAGGAAAGTTTAACAGGTTGTTAACATCTTTCTGTGTAAGGCTTTATAGTTACTGTATAGTTACAGTGCCCTGATTAGCTGATGTGGTCTTTTTTTAGGGGGAAGGGTATATTAAGCATTCCATATTAAAGATGTAAAGGTCTCAGGGTCTTGGGTGTTATCTGATCTGAGTTAGGTACAGGACAGTTGAGGAGGCAGTTAATCTGTAACAAAGATCCATGATCAGAACGGGAGGAGGTCTGCTCTTTGGTCCTGCCTAATCATTTGCAGAACTAGAACCATGGGGACAAGGGTCCTGCTATAAGCCAAGGACCAGGCTTGTAAACATGCTACATGACTCAGTTGCCAGGGCTTAACTTCCCCCTTGGCACAATAAATTTGGAGGGTCCTGAAATACCATTTTCCTTCAAGTTCTTTTTCATTTTCTATGTTATGAATTGTCTTATTGAACCACATGAAAACTATACACAGCACTCCCTTTTTTACTCCTAAATGCTTCAGCATGTAGAAAGGAGGGTTTCTGAATGCTCAACATCTTGGTAAATTTAAGTATAGAAAGAAGTTTATAATGTAAGGGAGAAAAGAAACAAAAAGAAATTGCTCCAAAAATATAGTGGAAAAGCACAGTTTAGATAAAGGTGCACTTAATAGCTATGTGTAAATATGTTTGAAAAGGTGGAGGTGCAGGGAAGGGAGGGATACACATATCTACCCTTGAGGAGAACCGAGAATAGCAGCGTCCCCAGGCTACGGCCCTCCTTGGGAGCCTAGAGTATTGACGCTTTCCTCACATCTAGGATGTGTAGTACCCCTTCCCATGCTCTAGAGGGCGTATCCATTTAAATAACACTCACACAAAAAGAACTCAGAATTATTTATGCAGGAATATAATACGTTTGACCTTTAAAACATCAGAGTAAAATAAAAAACACTGAAATAAATTAAAGTGGAATCACCTTCCAGGACTGTTTCACCCAATTTACTTCTTCTTTCACTCAGCACAATTGTGTTAAATGAAGGCCTGTTACTTGACCTTAAAAGGGGTCCTTAAGTAATTTTTAGAAATTGGTTCTAACAGCCTTTTAAAAAAGACCTATTGTATTTTAGAGGAGTGGAGAAGGGGAGTTTTAGTGACAGCCTAGTGATAACTAGGCTTTCAAACCTAGTTTCACTTATGTATCAACTTTGATTTCTTGAGCAACTTCAGTATTTGGGACGGGAGGAAGTTGGAGGAGGGCTGGTTGTCTCATCAAAACTGTGAAACTGTGCAGAGCTCCTAGTGTCCTTCTGGGAATTAAGGAACATCATTTGTGTGAGGCAGCCAGCACAGGGATTTGAACATAAGATACTGAGCAATGAATAACATTACCTGAGTAAACAACCCAGTAGAATATACTACACACAGACCCTAATGGTATAAAGGAGCCCCATGCAGGAAAAATCTTGACCTCAAAAATCTTCCAAGAAAGACTTGAATACAGTAGGAGTGATCCCAAAAGAAACATTATTGGTTTTTATTAAGAGAAAAAAAGAATATTTTGGAAGTTAATGACAACGCTTTAAGGAGGAAAATGGTGGCTTAGATTTCAATGTATGAAAAAAATTTAAGGGGGGTCGGCACTTGTGGCTCATGGAGTAGGGCACCGGCCCCATATCCCGAAGGTGGCGGGTTCAAACCCGGCCTCAGCGGAACTGCAAAACAGAAATATAGCCAGGTGTTGTGGCGGGCACCTGTAGTCCCAGCTACTCGGGAGGCTGAGGCAAGAGAATCACCTAAGCCCAGGAGTTGGAGTTTGCTGTGAGCTGTGTGATACCACGGCACTCTACTGAAAGTGATAAAGTGAGATTCTGTCTCTACAAAAAAAAAAAAAAAAAAAATTAAGGGGGAAAAGGGTGGTTTAGATTTCAATGTACAAAATAAAATAGGAGATTTATATAGAGAACGAAATTTCTATTTGAAGCTTGATTTTCCACTTCTCTTTCCAGTGTGTATGCTTTTAATTATTATCTTGATATTAGTCATGAATCTCTTCTTACAAACTTTGAAAAATATGCCTAATACCCAATGCAGTGCTTGCTACATAGAAGATGCTTCTTAAGTGTTGATAGAAATTTACTAGATTATATAGAAAGCATTTTGATAAGTATACAGGAGCTTAAAAAGTAGGAAATGGAATATCCCTAGTCATACTACAGGAGACCAAATTTAGGTGTGGAAACTGTGGAGGCTGAGTGGCTTAAAGAGATAAATGAATTAGGGCGGCACCTGTGGCTCAAAGGAGTAGGACACCAGCCCCATATGCTGGAGGTGGTGGGTTCAAACCCAGCTCTGGCCAAAAAAAAAAAAAAGAGAGAGATAAATGAATTATAACAAACTTTCTACCCATCTATCTATAATCTATCATTTGTTTTATCAACTCATGTGTCCTAAATATTTACTGGTTACTATGGATAGCATGGAACTTGTGAAAGGGGACTTAAAACAACATTAAAGTTTGATCTGACCTTAATGAGAATGAGGGGGTGAAATGTACAGTAATAGCCTGACATAGGTGAGCAGGATACCACCACCACCCTGAGAGAGGATGGAGTATGTGTGCTTCATGTGACTTTTCACTTTTATTTATTTCAAAACTGTTTTCATTTTTTTCTGATTATAAAATCATATTAACCCACTGTGAAGAGTTAAAACAATTCATCTTATGTGGGGTGTTCACATGTATTACCATAATTTTTCTTTATTCTTCATTGTTTTTAAGTCATACATTATATTTGTACTTTTGTAGTATGATGTACTTGATTTTTAAAAGTTTTAGAATAAAGAATGCAAATTATATAGAAACAAGCAGAGAAGGAATTTTGCAACTCATCTAAATGTCAACTGCTAATACTTTGTTAAAAATCCTTCTGGAAGTTTATTCTTCCTCATTTGTACATTTGCACTCAGTCTGTTTCTCTCATTGTACCTAAGCAAACACACACACATATACACACCCCTAAGCAAATGCACACACAAGCACAGACTTTTTCTATGAGATCACATGCTCCACACCTCTTGTGATCTGTTTTTTGTTTTACTTAACAAGATGTTATCTTTCCATGTCAATAAATATAGAATCACAGCATCCTTTTAATTAACACTCACTTTTTCTCTGTATGAACATAGATTGTTCTTTAATTAATCAGTGTCATACTGATGGATATTTAAATTGTTTTCAGATGTTTGTGTGGGCATATGTATGTGTTTTAATTTTCTAAAGAACATTATGATAAATATCCTTGTACAGATATCTTTGGAACTTGGCCAAGAGTCACTGCAGGATTAATTTTTAGAAGAAAGATTGTTTACTTTTTATTTTGTTTTGTTTTTGAAATAATATTGTTTCTATTTTATGTTTTCCCTAATTAAAGTAAAACAGCACTTGGTAAGAACATGAAATTGGACTTGTTGTGACATATTCAACTCCATCAACAATTACTGAAATTTAATTTTGTGGTTTTCAGAAATTTAATTTTGGTTTTCAGAAATTTAATTTTGTTTCCTTTACATAAAACTTTGGCAAGGTATTTCCAGTGCCATTAATTTAAATTAAGTTAATATAAGAAAATTTTAAAGTTTTTATGAAGTTGACTTTTTTAAAAAACATTTTTCTTAAGTTTTGGAAGAAACTTGTTTGCCAGCTTTTGTCAATTTGTTTTATTTTCAGAGAAATTTAGGAATTATTATTTGGAACTATTATTATTTGTTTATGTATGAATTTTTTGATTAAGTATGGAAAGGAAGTTTCTAAATTCAAGTAATCCATAGTTTTAGGCCCAAGCCTTCTTGTGGTCTATTTTTGAATTATCCATAATTACTCAGACCGATCTCAAGACTTCCTCTTACATAATCTTCCTTTTGTGTTTGGTAAATGATTTAGCTTAAAACTTTGATCAACATAATTCAGATCAAACAAGGATATTTCACAACCTTGAACCAAGGCCCATCCACATTTCAGCCTAGAAACACTGACCCCAAAATGTAACATATTCATTGAATATCCTGAAATGACGGTCAATTACATGAACCCTGGGGAATAAAACCATTTAATTTTTATATATACTATAAAATCTCAACACTAAAAAGAGAGCTGGAATACTGTGGAATCAATTGAAAAGCATTCAGAAAATAACTTCCGATTTTCATTAAAGGCAGGAAAAAACAAGGGCCTCTTTCTTTAATTATTTGTTTTTTCTTTCTTTAATTATTTATAAAGTCACTATGTGTATCTTAGGATATTATTAAAGTGACTATAATAGAATTTTTCATTTGGAGTACAAAGTACTATATATAAGCTACCTTACCTGCATCCTTCCCACTTTCCGTTGTCAGTGTGTTCATTATTAATAGTGGTTGCTGTGTATTGAAATGTATTCCTTCAAAATTCATACATTGAAGCACTAGTAACAGGGTTATGGTTTTTACACGTAGGACCTTTGGGAGATGATTTGATTTAGCTGAAAAGATGAGAGGGAGGCCCTCATGATGGAATTGAATTGCCCTTATAAGAAGAGACACTAGACATTATCTCTCTCTCTCCTATAAAGACACAAAGAGAAGGCTGCAGTCTGCAACCCAAGAACAGAGCCCCTTCCAGAAACTGACATTCTAGCACCTTGACCTTGGACTCCCTTTCTCCAAAACTGTGAAAAAATAAATTTTTGTTGTTTGAGCTGTGCAATTTATGCTATGTTGCCATTAGCCTGTGTAAAAGTAGCAGTAGTAGTATCTTAATTTCCAGCACCCAGTTCATCACTATTTCTTCTTCATTATCTTTATTATTGTCCTTATTCTGGTTTTCCCTATTCTTTTCCCCTTTATTGCTTTTCTCCTTTTATTTCATGTCAACTGCCACATTATTACCCATTGCCTTCATTTTCCTTCACTCATACTTTCACCTTTTATTCTTTTTACTTTTTCTCTTATGACTTATCATATTCACTTTCCATTCCCATTCTCCACCTTACTGTCTGTTATTACCATGTCCTTCCCCTCTCCTTTTTCTCTTTCCTATGATTTAATTCTTTCCTCATTCTTCTCTCCATTCTTCACTTTGTCACTGTCTTTTACTTTCCTCAACTTCCTACTTCTTTTCTGTTTCTCCCTTTCCTATCTCTTCTTCTTTTCTTACTCTTCTTCCCCTTTTCCCTCAAATTTCTCCTCCTCTCCTTGCATAGGCAATTTTACTCTTCCTCCCAAGTCCTCATTCCTTGTTCCATCTGTCCTGTCCCTATGTTGAATAGATGGAACATCACTGCTTTCCTCTTTCTGCAAAGATGACTGTAGGAATGGATGAGTGGGATACAACAGCAGGCGTGCAGCCAGCCCCACGGAAAGCTGTTTGTGCCCCAACATGACCCTCCTCCATGCACTGTTTACTTCTTTCCTTTCTTAGAAAGGTTCTTTCATTTAATTTTTTTCTTTGTTTGAGAAAGCTATGCTGACATCCCTCAACAAAAAAGATAATAGGCACAATGTATTTTTCAAACTAGCACTGAAAATTATTGAGGCCGAAGAAAGTCAAGATAACAAAAACAAAAGCCTGAGTTTAACCACTATTATTATTTTATCATTGGTGTTATTGTAATAAGATAACATAATATAGCATTTATTAAAGTTCTCACTATATTCCCATACATATATTTTTCACTGAATTTCCATGACATGGGCTATGAAGGAAGCAAAATTAGAATTTTACAGAAGAAAACTCAGGTTCAGGGATTTAAAACAGGCTGGAGGTCACAGAGCTGGTGCATAGCTTATCTAGGAATGGTCCTTCCTTTATGACATATTTTACATGTAGAGGATTGCAGGAGGCCATTGGGACAGTGTCCCTTTTACGGAACTTCTAATCCTGTAGGGCGGCATGGTATAGCAGAGTCGGGTAGATGTGGTTTAAATCCTGGCCCCATCAACTATTAGTCATAGACCATGTATGTATGCGTTGTCTCATTTAACTTTCAAAACCACCTATTAGATCAGTTACATTTCCCCTATGTTATAGGGGGGATATAATATTCAGAAGGCATAGAAAAATGTTAATTCCTGCTTAACTTTACTTATATAGTTACTTTAAGAATATTTGAAAGAGTGTGATGGATGCCATATAAAGATAAGATATTGATGTTAGTACTAATCTTCTGCTAGTCAACGGTAGCTGTGAAAAATATTAAAATACACTTCAATTTATCAAAAAAAATTTTATTTCAGTTCAGGCATGGTGGCTCATGCCTATAATTCTAGAAATCCCAGAATCCTAAAATCCTAGATAATCCTAGAATAATCCTAGGATTATTCCTAGGAAATCCTAGAATCCTAGAATCGTAGAATCCTAGAATTCTAGATCCTAGAATCCTAGAATCCCTAGAATTCTAGGAATCCTAGAATCCTAGAAATCCTAGAAACCTAGAATCCTAGAAATCCTAGAATAATCCTAGAATCCTACAATCTAGATTAATTCTAGAGTCAATTTTTGTTAGAGGAAAAAGGTGTGGGTCCAGTTTCAGTCTTCTACAGATTGGCAGCCGATTCACCCAGCACCATTTGTTGGATAGGTATTATTTCCCCCAATTTATATTTTTGATAGGCTTATCAAAGATCAAATGATGATATGTGTCTGGGTTCACCTCTTAGTCTTCAATTCTGTTCCATACATCTACCTTTCTATTTTTGTGCCAGTACCATGCTGTTTTGATCAATATCAATTTATCTTAGCTGTTCAAGGTTTTTTCTCTTTCCATAGAAAACAAAGTACTAATTTTTCCAGGTCTTTAAAGTATTACAGAGGTGTTTTAATAGGGATCACATTAAATTTGTAGATTGCCTTAGGTATTATAGACATTTTAACAATATTGATTCTTGCCAGCCATGAGCATGGTATGTTTTTCCATTTGTTAACAACTTCAGCTATTTCTTTTCTCAGAGTTTCATTGTTTTCTTTATAGAGATCTTTCACATCCTTAGTTAGATACACTACCAGATATTTCTTCTTCTTTGGCACTATTGTAAAGGGAATAGAGTCCTTGATTGTTTTTTCCCATTGACTGTTGTTGGTACATATAAAGGCTGCAGATTTGTGAGTGTTAATTTTGTATCCTGAGATGTTGCTATATTCCTTGATAACTTCTAGGAGTTTTGCAGTTGATTCTGTGGGGGTTTCCAGATATGCAATCAAATCATCTGTGAAGAGTGACAGTTTGATCTCCTCTGGTCCTATTTAGATCCTCTTGATTGCCTTATTTTGCCTGATTGCTGTGGCTAAGACTTCCATTACAATGTTAAAAAGCAGTGGAGACAGTGGGCATCCTTGCCAGGTTCCTGATTTCAATTTTACTCCATTCAATACGATTATTGCCTGTGGGTTTTCTGTAGATGGCCTCTATCAGTTTAAGAAATGTTCCTTCTATACTTATTTTCTTAAGTGTTCTAATCAAAAAATGATGCTAGATATTATCAAAATCTTTTTCTGCATCAATTGAGAGAATCATATGGTCTTTGTTTTTTAATTTGTTTATGTGATGTATTATATTTATGGATTTATGTATAGTGAACCATCCTTGGGACCCTGGGATGAAACCCACCTGGTCATGATGTATAATTTGTTTGATGTATTACTGGACTCTGTTTGCTAGGATCTTATTAAATATTTTTACATCAATATTCATGAGAAATATTGGTATTTAATTTTCTTTTTTGGGGGATCTTTTCCTGGTTTGTGTATCAGGGTGATATTTGCTTCA
>CAUYRH010037844.1:0-26069 GCA_963574655.1 Perodicticus potto | reverse complement strand
TAATATGATTTTTGGTCTTCTGGATATATACCTAGTAGAGGAATTATAGGATCGAATGGCAGTTCTATTTTTAGATTTCTCAGTATTCTCCAGATATCTTTCCAAAAGGGCTATATTGCATTTTTCATTTATTTCATGGTATTTTTAAGCTATAGGATTTTTGTTTGTCTTTTTTGAAGTATTTCTTTGTATTACACTTTTCATTCTGTTTACTTATCATTTTCTTCATTTCATGTAATTGTTTCTCTTTACTTTGCTGAAGTTCATAGATTTCCTTAAATGTCATTTGAATTTTTGTCCGGGAGTTCATATATCTCCATTTCTTTAGGGTTAGTCACTGGCATTTATTTCGTCATTTTGGTGACGTTATGTTTTTCTGATTCTTCTTGATCCTTGTAGTTATGCATCCATGCCTACTCTTTTGAGTGAGTATTTCCATCTATTCTTTGCAGACTGTTTTTTTCTGGTCAAGCCATGTCACAGATGCAACACTGTGGTGTACCAGAAGCCTTGGCCCACTATGAGCAGTAAGGTGATGGTGTGAAGGAGAGACTCAGGCTCCCACACAAACTTGAAACCTGGGGCCATATATTCCCCCCAATGTTGGGACAGGTTTACAGGCCCAGCTTGTAGGTATTGGCTTGGAATCTGCAGCTATGTGGGATTTTCCTCTTGCTGGATTTGGACTGTGGCAGTTCCAATGCTGAGAACCAAGAGAAACATCTTGTGCTCACTTCCCTCTTTCCCCAAGCAGGCATGTGTTACCCGGGGCTAGGGGAAGAATGAAGCAGGTGATAAAGAGCTGTCCTTCCTACCTTCTTCTATGTGGCTTTTCTCATTATTGTGCTATAACCAGGTACTGTGATCCCTCCCCTGCTTCCTTAAGGAATTTCCACGTGTGCATAGTTCTCCAAATTGCCTTTTTCTGTGCAGGGTTGATCACTGTGGAATCCTACTTCACCAGCCCTCTCTGCCTTTCCTCTAACAATTGGGAAAAGGTTAAACAATTGTGTCTGGAAGTTAATAAGAATATTATGTTATTTTTCTGGGATAATAAAGTGTTTCTGGTAGTTTTCAACATTTGAAGGTTAGTAATTTGTTATGCATTTTTTTTCTATATGGTGATAAATTATTTTTATTTAATTTTGTGTTTTTAATCCAGTATAGATAGCTGTTGAATTGGTTATTTATTGCTGCCTAACAAATTAACACAAGTTCAGTGGCTTAAAACACAGACATTTATTATCTCAAAGTTTCAGTCCATTGGGATTCAGAAAACAGCTGAATATATTCTCTGGGACCCTGGCAAGGATGCAATCAAGGTGTCAGCTGGACTCTCTTCTCTTCTGAAGGCTTGACTGGAATAGAACCTCTTTCTAAATTTCACTTCAGTTCTGTTTCAGAATTTGAGTGATAGGCCACTCAAAAAAATTCTAGTTACATTGAATATGAAAGTAAAAAGGAATAAAAGGTAGAAGCATTATTATAACACAAAGTGAACCTGGGATTTTGAAGGGTAATAACAGAGAAGATAGACAATGACAAACATTTTTGATAAAAAAATGAATTGAAAAAGCAGAGAATCAGTCACATATGGAAGAGTAAAAATGGGCAGAAAAATTGGTGCATTATTGCCTCTGGATGTATGTCAGGATATATAAGTCCTGACATCTTTCCAAGATCAATTTTAGTCAACATGTGTTTTACATTTTTTTCCCTAGACTAGATCATTCTCTCTATCAAACTTCAAGCACATATATTCGACTTCCCACTCAGGATTTCGACTTGGATATCTAAAATTATCTCAAATGCATCTGTTTTAGGTGTTGGCAACTCAATGTTTCCAGTTGTTCTCATTAAAAAAATTTAAAATCGTCATCATAACTTCTTTTTTCCTTTACATCTGACATCAAAGACTTCAGGAAATTCTGTTGCCTCTGCTTTTAAAATATGTGCAGAATCTATCACTTTCCTCTCCTTCTACTTCTACCACCCTGGTTCAGGCCACTTTTATCTCCTGCTTGGATTACAGAAATAGCCTCTCTTCTTCTAACTTGCCTACACGTTCTTGTCAGCACAGCCAGCCAGAATGGGACTTTATAAAACTTGATCTAAATCAAGTTATTCATTTGCTCAAATGCTTGCAAAATCATCTTTCACTCGACATAAATGCAAATATAAACGGCTCCTTAATGGGCCAGTAAGACCCTAGGCACATTGCTTCCTTTCCTCCTTCCGTGCTTTATCTGGCTCTCTGCTCTGTCCCCAGCCTTAGACCCAGCCCTCTAGGGTTCAAGGTCAGCTCCCTGCTGGCTCCCCACTTTCCCAGACCAGCATTGCCCACAGATGTCTCTGCAGAGAGTCTCCCTCCAGTCTCTGCCTAACAGTTACTTTTGAAGGAGGCCTGGAAAGGTTTCCTGTCCTGACTAGCAGCACAAACTCTTCTCTCCATTGCTCTATTTTCTTATCAGCATAATTATTACTTTGAAATTTATTTAAATGGACATTGATTTTGTGTCCTGTTTATTATCTGTCCCCCCATAAACCTAAAAGGTAGATCGTGTAAGAGCATTTATTTTTGTCTTTTTTTTTGTTCCCTCATGTTTGCCTAGCAGATGAAAGTGCTCTGCTCATGTTTATTTAATTAATGAATTTGGTAAAAAATTCATATAAATCTACATTTAAATCTATCATAATAAATTTCAGGAGACTGAGTTTTAAAACATCTTATAAATATTCTGAGAGAAAAAAAATTGTAATAGCTTCCAAAACCTATTACATTAGAATCAGAGACTCGGCATTGACTTTTCGATAACCACCAGAAAGCCTGTTGGGCCCTTTATCTTTTCTATTACATGAGAGCAAAAATAGCAACCCAGAATCTTATACCATGAGAAAGTAACTCTTAATACCAGAATGAGATGTAAACATTTTATGAAAAACTGATCTGGAAGCAGAAAAAAATGAAATTCTGAAGAATATATTTAAGAGTTGAAAGAACAATGTTAAATTTGTGAATAAAATAATCTATTCTCTGAATTTAAATGTGATATTATTTAAGAGAATCAGGAAAATATTCCCTTTCATTTTTGACATTAACTTTTCCTAAGATACATGTTAGTTTATTTTCTCTACTTCATCTGTTTAGAAACTTTCTTTTAGATCACAGGGTATTTCTTCGGCTCCTGAGAGCTATCACCTAGGATTATAGTAGATTTCATTCCTATAGTTGTTCTGTAAGGCAGATCAATTTGCACATATCCTCATATGTTCCTTTTTAGAGAAGATATTTACATAGTCTTTTCCATTACCTAAAGCTATTTCCTGAAAGTTCTGAATTGATTTAGTGCGTAACAATTTCTGTTGGCACACGTACTCCTTCTAGCCTTCTTTCTGAGTCCTCTGCAAGTTATGTAAGTTTGAGATTGATAATTACAGTGACAGTGTGAAGTGTCTTGTCCTATCATCAATTGTCTGTATTTGTGGACCAGTAATTTTTCAGAAGGAGCTGAGAAATATGTAAATGAATGTGCATAAAAAGTGAGAGTGTCTCAGATAAAGGTTTGTGTAGGGGTGAGGCTTGTGATAAGCTGATGGATGCTGTAGTAGAAAATTGCTCCTGGTTATAATTGTCCAAGTCAGTGATAGTCAAAAAGTTGGAAGGATGCGTCTTCTCATGTCTCATTTGCCTAATAACTATCCTCTACCTCTAATAAATTTACCTCTTTGATTTTTGTCTGAAATTTGTCTTATTTTTGCAACATTTCACGGTTTGGTAAACTGCCCTTTGAACTCAGTAATTCAACTGTATTTCATAAGCTTATCTTTAAACATGCCATACACATTTTTCCTAAGTGTTCCTTTCTCCTACATTTGACTTACCCTTTAATATTATTAATTATTTTCATTAAAATATTAGAGGATTCTTTGAGAAATGGCAGTGATTCTCTCATCTATCTATTTATATATCTAATACATGTTTATAGGTGTAGGTAGAGAGCAATTAGAAATATTTTACATTAAATTAAAATGTGTTGTAGCTTACACACATAGAATACTTACTATGTGTATATACTATAGAGTATAAGGAGGGATTTACTGATAACTATGTTTATTCCCTACCAAAAAAGCAACATGGAATATAGAGAAAAAGTCAGCAGCCCTACATGTTAGGAATGATTTTGTAGCCTTGACACTACAGCCATGGGGCTAATTATGTAATCTCTCTAAACTTCAGCAACTGCTCTGTAAAATAAGAATGATATTCCAAAAGTATACTGTAGATCTTACAATTAGTTAAAGTAGGAAAGCTTAATGAATAGTTGATTTTAAATGTGATAGATTCAAATGATTCCAATTGGAGATTTCAAATTTTGACATGAATTTAAGAATTTAATAATACTACAATGTTTTAAAACATAATATATAATAATTCTGTATTTTAGATCTGCCGCAGCCCCTTAGAAGCCAATTAGCCTTGAGCAAATATGTGAAATTCTATTTTTTCTTCCTCTCAGAGTAAAAAACAATACCTGGCCTTTCTAAACTCCCTGGACTATCGTGAAGGCCCAAGTACCTTCATGTGTAAACAGGTGTATGAAAGAATATGAGGTCGTTATTAAAACATCATAAGACGATGCCAAATTACTAGATGAATAATACAAAGGACACCAGGTGCTTTGGGAGTCCAGAAGAGGAGCAACTCTCCGGTCAGGACAGGCCAAGGAAGCTTTGTACAGGAGGGCCAAAAGCAAATAAGAATGCAGCATATTCAACCCTGATTCAACATCGTTTTATTTGCATTCCTTTCATTTCAAAATCTAAAACAAATTAAGATAAACATGAGGGTCAGGGAAAGGACAGCAGAAGATAATAGTTCTGTTTAATGAAATATTATTGTGTCAACACAGAAACACAGAGCGCTCAGATAAATTGTCAGTGTTTCATTTTATATTCTGTGAAGCCTGTCTTGGGAGAATTTTATAATCAGCAGAGATACCATTTCATGGTGCATCAGAATTATGTCTATTTTATTTCAAATGCTATTTAATATCAATAAAAATAAAAGCAAAGGTGTAATAAGATATAATAGTTAGCTTTCCTTGAATCTGCCCTTGTCCCTTAATTTCAATGCCAATGACATTTTCGCTCCTGGTGATTTTTAGTTATTTATGTTCTCCAAATATACGACTGCTGTCTGTCCTCCATAAGTTAATTCTGAAATATTTTGAAATAATTTTTCAAATATCTTTTCATTTTGTATCGCCTGCCCAAATTTTACCATCTGACATATGATACTAACAACAAAACTAACAAGATACGTTTAAAGCTGGTAATCCCATTTAGATTATCAGTTAAAGTAATTTATTATAAAATCTGATTATCTTTTTAAAAGGTTATTTCTTGTTTCCAAGATTATTGAGGGTTTTTTTTCAGTTTTCATGAAGCTTATTTTTTGTGTGGAAGAAATACTGATTTTCAAAGGTCTCATGTAATAACCAAGCACCCTGCCCCTGCACCAAGCTCCCTACCCCTGCTACTAATCCCCCAACCCATAGATTTAAAGAATACGACAAACCCTTTACCCTTCAAAGGGGAAGTGTTTTGTGTCTCAGCCCCAACCCCCACAAGGGCGGAGGAGCTTGATTCTGGGAGAAGAGATGAGCAGGAAGGGGTATGTTGGAAGGAAGGGAGGGGTGGGTTCTAAAGCCCCTGGTGCAATACCCCCTGGTGGAAAGTCCCGAGTTCCTTGGAAACTTACCCAACTCTTATGCCTGTACTTTGTACCCCTAAACTACGTATAAACCATGTACCTTATGACCCATGAAGTAATGAATTTGAAATGTATCTTGTGATTTATGAACCAATATGTACCCCCCACCCTGCGACCCTGCCTGAATTGCTATGATTAGGTTCTGTAGTGCACTAGCTTGGTTTGCTGACCACGCAAGAAAAATGGTATAAAAGGATTGCCCACCTGGCATTCGGAGCTGCATGCCTTTATGGTATCAGCCCCCTGCAGGTGTAATAAATTTTATCAATTATTGCATCAAATTGGGGTCCATCTTTCTATCTCCATGACTCAGTTTACTTCACTTAGATTTTAGAATAATGTCAGGAAAGAGCTGCTCTGAAAACAATGATCACTTGTAAAGATTCCCTGAGCATTGGGTAGACTTTCAACCTTTTTTCAAGATTTTTATTGTCCCAGAAAACATATGACTCCTCTAATGTATGTTTGCAATAATAAAATCTAAAGAAAATTGTTTAGATAAAATCTCTGATTTCCAGGATTAAAAATAAGTAAATTACCATTAATAACCTAAGTGATCTGAAAATAAATTAAGAAGAAAAGCTTGCAATGATCATGCTAACAGAAAAATGAATGATGTTATTCATTTTAGGTGATATATTTCCTTCCGTTACTGCCTCTAGGATTTTTACGTTTGGGGAGAAAATACATGTGTGTTTCTTACATATTAGGCATGTTTAAGTTAAGTGATAGTTTTTAATGTAATGTTTTATAGACAGCTCTCAGTCTGTCACCCAGGTTGGAAGCTGTGGTATCGTCATGACTAAATGTAGCCTCAAACTCCCTATCTTAACGAAGCCTCCTGAGAAGCCGGACAACTGCTGCCTGCTATCAGGCCTCCCTGCTATTTTAAATTTATTTAGATATGGAATCTGCCTTTGTAGCCCAGGTTGGCCATGGACTCCTGGTCCCAGGAGGCCCTTCCCATCTCAGGCTCCTGAGTAGCTCAGATAACAGGGATGAGCCCTTACTCTGTGCTTCCTTTTTAAATTTCTTACTTTTATTTTAGCTATCCTAAGTCACTCAGGTTCTTACAATAAGAAATACTATAAACATAATAGAAATACATATTTTTGTAGTCATGATGTTTAATCACAAGAATTCAAATCATCACAAAAGACATGTAATTGTAAGCCTGGCAGTTTATTTAATAGAAGAATTTTTGGCATATTAGTACAAATTTCTTCACTGTTTCTACAAAAGGACAGTGACTCTTCATGACAAACAGCTTTTGCTGAGACTCAACACATTGACTGACTCCATTTATTTAGTGACTGATCTTTTGGTTGAGTCCATGCACAACACATTCAATTTGTGGCATTGTTGCAGAAGTGATGGATTTTCACTGAAGGTTTCAGCATTTTATACATTGTTTCACCAGGTCTTTATGGATGCATTTTAACAGACAAGGAAAGGGCCTTATGTCTTCAAACTCGGAGATCAGCATTTTTTCTTTAATATTAAAGATTATGCCTCAGATGATACATTTTTAAAACAAATGAAAACCATTAAAAAATCAAGATTGTTGTTCTTCATTTTATATTTGTTTAGCTGAATATATCAATATTGTTTCAAAGCCATGATGACATTAAATTATTCTTTGTTTATATATTTTGTGACCTCAAAATGTACAATATGCAAAATAATAGCTTCCTACAAGGAGAAATGCTAGTGGTCCCCGAGTACAGAAACCTGGAGGGGACAGAGTGACTCAGGTGCTTCTAAGCTCTGTGCTAATTCCTCACTACACCTTTGATTTCAGAAGTACTCGGCAGGCTTTTCTGCTATGTTTTGGGACTAACAATTTGTGACCCAAAGTTAGACAATTATATTCTAATCTGCAGATGTTACGTCCTCTACTAACCATCTTCAAAGGCTTTCTCAGCTCCCTCTGAGGTCACTTGTTATTACTAAAATAATAAATATGAAATTACTTCTTACTGAAATGAAAGATTACATTAAAATCATTTGCCCTATGTCATCATGACTGGGTCATTCTTGAGTTAATTTAAATGTACGTTCCCCACATGAGCTAATCAGTCTGTGATAAACTACAAAAGTTAGAACACCTGGTATTTCTAACTTGGCCCATTACTTGTAGTGTGGCCTTAGGCAAACAATTTGCAGGTTTTACATACAATAACACATTTCTGCCAAAGTTTTTGCGCACTTAGACTGAGACCATGTTTGGAAAAAGTAATATAAAGTGTTATCCATATGCTAATTAATACATTCTCATGTACTTCTGTGAATCTACTTTGAGTTACCTATTCAGCCATTAAAAAAACCCTGAGATCTTTTAATTCACATTTTCTCCTTAAACATGCTGACCCATTTTACTCTGTGATAGCACGCAGCACTTTTGCTTTCACCAACACTGTCTATATATTTATCAATTAGGGGGTGTCAGATCTTTTGCCACTTTTGAATACACTGATTGAGATAGAAAAGCTCCCTATGTCCAGAAGCCCTTCTGGATGTGGAGTAGAGGCCTTCTAGGGCAGACTGCTCCAGTGGGCACGTCTTCAAAGAGATCCTAGCGCCTTCTAACAACGCATTCCTAGTGGTGACAACCATGATTATTTTCTGTTCAATTCCCTTCTAGTCGGTCTAAACAGATTTCCTTTTGTTTCGTACCCTCTAATTTCCCATTCCTATTGCCTGATGTTGAGATCATCTTCCATCTCTAGACTCATAAATGGCACCTCACATTCTCTTTTTCTAAACTGAATGTGCTGAACACTTGTATGAAAAGCCTTGAAAAGGGAATCAAAATATCAGACTGCCTTAATTTGTGCTCTGTGTCACTGGAAAAGAACTCAAACTCTGAAAAAAATATTTGAAAAGGTTTATTCTGAGCTGAATATGTGCTCCCATGGCCCCAATAGCCAGGCCCACAAATCCTCGAGAAGGTGGTCTTGATGTGGTCAGGCCACAGTTGGAATTTATACATTTTAGGGAGACAGGAAATACACATGACGTCATGAGTCAGAACACAGAAGGTAGACATTAGTCTGGTCTGAAATGGCAAGACATTTCAAAGCCCGGGATAAGAGGTTATAGGTGGGGTTAAAGACTAAGAGGTTATAAGGTGGCAATCGGTTAAAGAAACAAAGCGTTTGTCTAATGGCTTATAATGTTCTGAGTTAAGATTGTGAATCAAAGACAAGCCACGGGATTTATATATACTGAGACTCAAGAGATCTGATGAGTAAGTCGATAACCTTCAGGTGTGTTTCAACCTTTTTCTTACATGGCCTTAGGATTTTTAATGTTTTTTTATGCAGAATAACTTCAAAATGTGCAGAGTAAAATTAGGAAGTTTACCTGTGTGTCTGGAAACTCAGCTTTAGAGATTTTTTTTTGGATACCCCTGGCCCAGAGGAGTTAATTCAGTTGGCTGGTGGGGCTTAATTTTTAATTTTAGTTCAAATATCAACATCTCAAACAGGTTGAGTTAGTCATCTGAAACAATTGTCTTCATTATTTACATCTAAATAAGTGACAGTTCAATTCTCTTTTCCTTGGACTAAATAGTTCTTAGAATTCATTTCAATTGTTTTACTTTCTATTTAGCTCTATACAACTAATACAAATTCCATATTTAAGAAGATACAGAAAATAATATGTGTAAATATTTATGCCACAGCATACTTGAGAATAACTTTATTTATTTTTTTTTGAAAAGAGGAATGAGCTCAGTGATGAAATTTAGAGGCCAAATGAGGAAACCAAGGGGCCAGATACTCTAAAGCTTTGAGTTAAATTATTAGGATGAGACTCTTACTGTGAGTCTATGATTAATACAATTTTATTTTAGACAAGGTAATGCATCCTGAGGTGATATATTTTGTCTCATCTAAGTAACAAACAGAATAAGTCAGAAATTTGTGATAGTCAGCTGACGTGTACGCCGAAGGAGAAAAAATTCTACAATCAAGATATTCCTAGCCAAAAGAAAACAAGTGAGGCCCTTTGAATAAAATACATATTTATTCCTAATGGAGCAAAAGACATGATATATATACAGTAGATATTCAGCAATACTTTTATTCAGAAAGAAGACATCAAAAAGAAGGTTAAGTGAAGAACTTAAAATTAATAATTTCTACACAATAAGAAATACCATCAACATTTATTTGATAGCTATTTCTCTTTTGAGATACTTTCAAATAGATTATTCCCCTGTTGTTTTTGTCACAAGAAACTGTAAACTAAGTTGGGTAACCACTAAATACAAAGTCTCTTTCTAGAAGAAAAGGTTGAAACACCAAAAACACTTAAGCAAAGATATAAGATTCAAAGTTACGAAACATGTTTTGTTCAATTGCTATAAGTTTCATTTTCTCAGCAAAATACATTTTAAGTAATTCAAATAAAAATAAGAACAATGTAAAACAGTGATTGAAATGTTGCATTCATTTGGAAATAGTTCTTTGACATTAATTTGCATAGTACTTGGGAAATACGTTGTTAACATTTAATTATATTATAATTTGAATAATATAGTTGCTATATGTTATGTACAATATCAAGTATCATATGCTGTGATCTCTTTGCATAAAAGTACTTGCATTTTCACCAGGCACATTATATTTAATCTTGTGCACTCATTTCTTCACATATAAACAAGTTGAAGAAATTACTCAAATTTTATTTTTTATGTTTACTTGTGCACATTTTTGAATGTTTACACGGTCATTTCTAAATACATTTTCTTCTACTAAATATGTTTCATTGCTAATTATTAAAATATTCATAAAAGATAGGCATTCTAAGAAGAGATTTTATGTTTACTGAGAATTAATCCGCTTTACATGATCCAGGGTTCAGTTCTGGCATAGTAGGACCAGTAATCCAATCATTAGGAAAGTCAGCTTTTTTGATCACTATCTATCATCATGTCTTCCTTCCATAATTTTTTATTGCTAATAATTTATTGTTAATAATAATTCTGTATTATTACTAATCTGAAATGAAGGAAGGAATCAAAATCCATGCCAACATGTACCTCATCTCGCGTATCAAAAATACTTATAATGACAATATATGACATATCAGGTGATCAGCACTATTTAAAATATTAAAGGACAGAAGAGTAGAAAGACTAACAGTAGGGCTGGGGGATATTTGGTTTCGTCATGTCAGGGAAGCTGTGTGCAGCCGTGGCAGGGACAGCCAGAGGGTGAAGCCTGGAGTAGGGTGGTGGGGGAGGAAAGGCGGCCGTGGTCCAGGTCCCTGCAAAGGGAATGGCCTTGTGTTTCGACTGTGCTGGAGAGGAGAAAGCAAAGAGGAGCAGATAAAACCAGAGAAGTTCCTGGGAAAGATCACCTGGGACATGGCAGGTGTGTTATTGGCCTGTACTATGTATGAAATAGGGAGTCATTGGGAGGATTTTTGCTTCTTCTAAGAATAATGAAGTGGTCAAATTTAGAATGAAAAATTAAAACGTGGATGAAGGAGGCATCTATCCAATGGGGCTGAGAGTGCAAGTAGCCTTAATCCTTCAGAAGACAACGTGACACTGTTCTTTGAAATTGAACATTTACATACCGTCTAACCCGCCATCCGTTCTGTTCCTACGTATCCACTCCAAAGACACTCTTGCAAATGTGTATTAGAACACAGACACACATGTTTTCTTATCAGCACTGATCATAAATGAAAAAAATCTAGAACAAATCAAAATATTCATTAATAGGGAAGTGGATAAATACATTCTGGTGTGTGGATTATTACGACAAAGGGGGAATGAATGAGGTAGAGTTACATGTAGTGACATAGATAGATTTTAGAATGAGTGCAGGATAAAAACAAGTTCCATACTTAGAGTTTGACGTAGTATTTTGATATGTGCCCACAAAAAGGACAAGCAGTTTATTGGGAAGGAAAACTACATATGTGACCAAACTAAATCAACAAAGTAAATAGAATGATGAATAAGACACAAAACTAAGGGGATAAGATGAGAAAGGGATACATCAATAAATGCAATAATATCAAACATTTTCTAATTCATAAAATTGAAGATGATTTACAAGTGTTTGCTTACTATTACGGTCATATATATTTCATGTACCACATATTTTGTCACATTTTAAAAAATTAACCACATAAAATCTCTTTTGAGATATTAAAGGACTAATATTAACTTTGGTGAAAATAATGTTAGTAAAATAGAAGACGGAAACACCAACAATATATAGAAAATTGATCAAGGAAATCTTGATTGTACTCAGGCAAATAATGGAAAAATTCACTAAATAAGTTGGAAAAGAGAAGTGTGGCTAACTTTCATTTCAAGATAATGTGTGTTTCTGTGTTTAAAATAGAACAAAAATAGGTAAAGTTTGAATGCTGGGAAACAAATTGGGAGACTAATAGGATGTGGGATGATTATAGCTGGTGGCAGGTGTGCTCAGAAGTGTTTGGATTCTGGACTGGACACAATTATATCTATGAAAGTCAAGTGCAAGAGAAAGAGAGTCTTCAAAGTTGTTGATTTTGAACTAGGAGTAGAATGGACTTGTCATTTACTGAAATGAGGAAGCCTGTAGGAGGGGCATGTTTAAAGGGCAGGACCAAATAATATGATTTTGGAGACTTCAGGCTTGTGATGTCTGTTACATGTGGAAAGGAAGATGAAGGATAAATGTGTGAAATTCAAGGGAGGCGCTCGAGCTTCCAATACATACGCGGATAGCAGGGTGTCTGTGATAATTACAGCCAAGAAGCCAGAGTTCAAATGATTTAGACACTGAATCTTGACAATCAAGGGAGGTTGAGCTCATGAGGCTAGACAGTCAGAACACTGAGAAAAAGCCGTGCTAATGTCCAGTGTGTGTGAAGAAGGAAAAAGTGCGGCCCAGCAGGGTGGCTCCCCCCTGTAATCCTAGCACTGTGGGAGGCTGAGGTAGGTGGATCTCCTGAGCTCAGGAGTTTGACACCAGCCTGAGCAAAAAAGTGAGACCCTGTCTGCACTCAAACAACCACCAGCCTAGCAGGGTGTGGTGGAAGCCTCTGCTCCTCAGGAGGTGGAGGGAAGAGAATTCCCCAAGAGTTTCACGTTGCTGTGAGCATTGATGAAGTCTTGGCTCTCTAGCCTGGACTACAGAGTGAGACTCTGTCTTAAAAAAATAAAAAAGGAAAAGAAAAAAATCAAGAGTGAGTGATCAGTTGTATTGAATGTGGCTGACATCCTGTAAGGAGAGATTGGGAAGTGACAATGGGCCCACCCTGTAAAGGGCACTGACAATGGTGAGAGTGCAGGTCCACCCTCTACGGCTGTTTACAATTCCAAATCCACACAACCAATTCCTAAACAAAATGCTCCCTCCATCTCCTACGTCTCTAGCTTGAAAAATATATCTTCACATCAATAAAATAGAAAAATACGCAACCATACTTAAGTTATGGAAGATGAGCTACAAAGTAGATTATAAATAAAAAGGAAAAGAAAGAACAGGAGTGGAGAATATCCACGGCCCCACCAGGAAGGGCACTATTCTCTGCAAGGACTGACCATACTCACTCTGAGAGAAAGGATTTGAGAAGTTTGCCCTTTCTGCTAATTAATTACTACACTCAAATCCACCCATCAGTTCAGATTAGCTGAGCCAGTCTCTGATGGCAGCAGAATCAGAAAACGTGTAGATTTTCACGGCATCTGGAGGCAGGCACATATTTTCTTTTTTCCAGAAAAGAAACCAGGAGATGTGAAGTGTCCCCCAGAGCCTGAAGA
The DNA here is from genome assembly GCA_963574655.1 of Perodicticus potto. Classification (NCBI taxonomy): domain Eukaryota; kingdom Metazoa; phylum Chordata; class Mammalia; order Primates; family Lorisidae; genus Perodicticus; species Perodicticus potto. The sequence continues at coordinate 12,516 of CAUYRH010037844.1, read as the reverse complement.
TTCCAGCGTGTGAGTGAGGCTGTGAGGTCACCGTGTGCCCTTCAGGGGCCAGACGTCCAGGGGCAGAGGCACCTGTGTACTCTCTTTCTTTTTCTTTTTTTTTGTCTTGGGAGGAGATGGTAAACTTTATGACTTATGTATACTTCCAGATGCAAGTGAATATAATTGTTCTTGAAACTCTCAAACTGCACTTCTGGCCCTGCATGGCTGGAGGTGGGAGCGAGCGGTGCTGGAGACTTTGCTCTTTTCTCCTCTCTGAGGCATATTCTCATTTCCCTGCTCGTGAAACAGAGAACACAGAACAGCACACTGTGGTCCCAAAGCAACTCCAAGTGCTGGAGCTGAAACTCGAGGATCTTTCCTTGCCTGTTGTACAATGCAGCTACCAGGGAAAAAATCGGGACTTGGAAGTAAGCTAGTTTTCCATGACACTTTGTATTTTGTAGAACTAAATAGATGATCTGGCATCATTTTTATACATTTTTGATATGCAGGATCACATCAAAGCCTACTTTCTAAGAAGTGAAATAGCATAACTGGGTGTTTTGTTTAAAGCTAATTCTCAGATACTCATTTTTTGTGGTAGGTCATAAGAATTAGTATTCAAATTAGGAGAAGTGAAAAGAAAAATAATTTTATTGCTCATTGGAATTCAATAAAGGTGCATTTTAGAATTTAGGTGTCTCCGATACTTTTCCATGCATTTGAACTTGAATATTATAGTAAATGCATGAGTTAAGAAAAGCATTTTATAAAATGAATTTAATCATTTTTAGTTTGATTGCATAAATAACATGTTATCAGAAGCTATGGCAAATTGATTTTTGGATGGAGAGGGATTTCCAAGGCATTAAGCGATTTGCTTTTGCTTGTCAGCAATGGGGAAGCAAGAAATATTTTATCTCATTTGGGCCAGTGGTTCTTCTTCGGTTCATTAGTTTTCATTCAAGTTCATCTACACACCACAGTTAATACACTAACACTTTAATGAGTATATATAAATACACCGAGACAGAATTTGGTCTATAAATTCCCAAGATGTAATTGCTTCTGTAATGTATATAGTTTTCTTTCTTCAAATTATTTTCAATTAATACAGTAGAATATAAGCCTAACTTGCTCTTTTCATGTACAAATGTGTGTGTGGTCACTGTATTATCCAGAGTTCTGGAAAGTATTATAATTAGGATTTTTGTAAATGATGTTTTAATGGTTGCAAAGTCCAAGTGGTATACAACTTAAAAACTTTCCAGCCAATGTATTCAAATATCCACTTCCTTCTAAAATTTGTTTAACTTCTCCGGCTCAGCACAGGTAAAAAAATAACGTCTTTATTTCAAGGAAACTTTACTGACTTTTCTATTTTTTTCTTATTTTCTTTTTAAAAAAAAAAAGGCTTCTCAGAGGAAGGGATGATTATCTGTTCACGAATGTTCTCAGGGAGAAGCTATGATGAATGGGGCTAAGAGTCCTTCCCAAGTACTTGACTCTTCTTAGGATCCTCTTCTACTCCAGCATTGTAAAGACTCGCCTTTCCACTGTCCCACTTCCCGAATTTACTGTTACCAGCTTTACCCTTATGTGGGTTTATTTTACCTTTCAGAGTTCATCGCTTTTCCCAGCTGCAGCTGCTGTCTCCAAAGCACAGCCCGGTATTCAGCCTGTTCTCCTCCCTGTCTGTCACTCTCCATCTCCCGTTAAAATCCTTTCAGAGGGTTCCAGGCCTCCCAACACCTCCCTGCTCCCCTCCAGCTCCTACCCCCTGGCACCCAGCACTGCCGCCACCACCTTCCGACTTACCTTGCTCACGTCAGTATCTTTCCCTCTGTTCCATCTTCTTTGTTGCTGTTAGGGAATTTTCAATCCATGGTTTTATTAAGTTATGAACTGACGGTGCAGTATGAAGAATTTTACATTCAAACAACATTTTCACAGAAATCTAACACATCCCTGAAAAGATTTCACGGTGTGGCTCTAGATGAGAGTCCAGACCATGTCAAAAATAAGAGGATTTTCATCATTTCAGTCAGGTGGAATATCTTGGGTCTCAGCTAACAATGTATTTGGTTCGACGTGCGTGTTGTGTGTGTTTTAAGTTGACCGCCGCCCCAGCACGAAAGTCGCATTTTCTCCGTAGACCATGATTTTTGTAGTTCTTCAACCCTGGAACTGACTCAATGGAAATTGTGTTCCAAGGGATGGAACTTTGCCGCCACTGGTTTCAGAGTTCAAAGTTCAAAAGCCAGAGGTGTTTCCAGCGTTCTTCACCTGATGGCCCAGGATCCGTGCCCCCCTCTCTCCTAGTCTGTTCCCTGCCCTGCCCTCTTCTCGCTCAAACACCACAGCTAGTGTCTCAGATGGACAAGTTAGTATTGACAGCTTCATAGTTGGAAAATTACAGTAATTCTTGTCTAAAATCAATAATTAATACCTCCCAGGCAGAATTTTTTTCCTGTGTATATTCTCCAAAGAAAGACTTTCTCTCTTCGGTGGATTTCCATATTCAAAATGGCAGCATAACTCAGTCTTCTGCAAGAACAGCGCTAAGCTCAGGCAGGAATACTTTGGCTTATTTAATGGATTTGTGTTATTCACAGCTTTTAAACAGTCTCGTATACAACTCATTGATGGTGCCAATGATATTCTTTAAAAAGGTAAAATGTTTTGGCTCAGTGCCTATAGCTCAGCGGCCAGGATGCCAGCCACATATACGGGAGCTGAAGGGTTCGAATCCAGTCCAGACCTGCCAAACAACAATGACAACAACAACAATAGCTGGGCGATGTGGTGGGCACCTATAGTCACAGCTCCTTAGGGGGCTGAGGCAAGAAAATTGCTTAAGCCCAAGAGTTGGAGGTTGCCATGAGCTGTGACACCACGGCACTCTACCGAAGGCCACGAAGTGAGACTCTGTCTCAAAAAAAAAAAAAAAAAAAAAAGAAAGAAAGAAAGAAAAGGAAAGGTAAAATATTTTGGACATAGAACCAAGTCATTAATTGTCTCTTGTTTCCACTCTTGTCTCACCATTTCCCAAACCAGGCCCTGTGTTTTAACCAAAATGGTAGTAGTTCTCTCCTTCTCCCCAACACATTCCTCTTAGTTGTAAATAATACACCAGAAAGAGCAAAAACTATACACGTGCCCCCTTAAAACTGCTGAGGAGACACTATAGGGAGGCAGGCTGTGGGATGTGGAGGTGCTCTTTGAAAAATACATAATTTTTGCTCTCCCACACACCCAGTTTTGCAAGTTTACCTGTCATAGAATGCCCAGCCTTTCTCAGCGGTGGGTGGGACCAGTTGCCTTGAAACTCTTAGCTCCTGTCCCTCCACTGGGATTGCTGTGCAGACGCTGCGGCTCTAATAATGTCGCTACTCGTGGGCTGCTGTGCGGCTGCTAAGGAAACGCTCCTGTCCCTTCTGAAGACATCTTCTGGCCCACCTTCACGGTGGGAGGTGTAGCTCTCACTGTGTTACCACCGGACACCTGCAGTCGGATGGCACCGGGACCGGACCGACACTCAGGAAAGTGGATTCTGGCCTCCTTCTGTGTCATCTTCAGAGGGGCGGAATGCCAGGCCAGCCTTTCCTCGGGGAAGGACGTGATGGCCAGTGGGCACGAGCATTGGCTTCCTTGGCCGTGACCCGGCCAGGCTCAAAGAGCTTTCCCTTCACCCAGGACAGGAGCTTTCACCATAGTCTGTAGCTCCCATAGTCGGCTCGGCTTCTAGGGGAAGCCTCCTGGATGGATTTTCTGTTCTTCTTTACTTTTCTCTCCTCTCCCTCTGCTTAGAATCAAGATCAGCTTTGCGCTTTGCCTTTCCAGAAGTCCCTGTCTCACGTACTGTTCCTATGACTGCACAAACTCAGCAATGAGGCCGGGGCAATCCAGGCTCTCTGCAGGCCGCGGTCCTGCATCTGGGGAGCCTCCGCTTTGCGCAGCATCCTCGCGGGGCAGAGCTGCGGGCCGCAGGCCTCTGCAGAGCCCCGCACCGGACTGCAGGCCCGGGTCGCAAACCTCCTCCTCTGCAACCACTTCACCTATCTTTATCCCAAAACCAGACATTCCTGTCTAAGATCCACATTTAATTCTATTACTCTTCTGTTTCAAAATCTACACCACAGTCAGCCCTCCACTACCTAATATCCACTTAAAACTTAGCCTACGTTTCTTGCCTCAGCTCTCAAAACGTCACACACTCTAGATGACTCACTAGTCTCTAAATACACCGTGAGATTTTCTACCTTGATTTTTTTTTTAATGATTCATCTTCCATCTCAAAAATACTCTCTCATCTATTGCTTTGCCATTTACAGCTAGCGTAAATGTGAAGATCTCTTTGTGCTTGGAATTAATCTTGTTTTCTTAATCCCACTTCATTTAAACTTCACCTTATGCCTTGGAAATAATCATTTATGTAAAATAAATATTTAGCTTTCTTACTATACTGGAATCTTCCTAAAGACGAGACATAGTTCTCACCCCTAATCTTCCTGCGTGAGGGAGGTTAATGCCCTCCAACTGACTCTCTTTAGGGATCATATCGACAAGCACTAGGAAAGCTTTTATCCCTGCACTGAACTCCCTGGGTTTAAGTCATTGCAAAGGGCACACCTGGCTCATAATCCTAAAGAGGCAGGGTCAGTGATGGAATTGACAAATGGTCTAAGAAGATGCAAATTTAACCGTATTTTCCATCATCTGACACCCTCCGCTATTGTTGGTGCTGGGCGATATGTCCTTGTACAATAAACCAGAAAGCTCATATATAACAACAAATATTTTCTTACCTCTGTTCTGTCACTACAGCTGCTTCCAATAATACCCACCCGAGTTCAATAAACATAGTATAATCTGACTAGGTAATTGGGTTTTTTGTTTGTTCTTTATTTTTTCATCTCTTTGGTTCCTGTCATGAATTAGTTAATGTTTGATGCTTAAAGATGTTTTCACATATTCATGCTCCTTAATGGTACAGAGAATTCAGTACATTTTCTGCTATAATGAAGTACACTGGATGTCTAGGGATGTATATTCCTCTTTTATACTATACACTATATTTTAAACTATTTGATTTTTTAAAAAATATTCTGTTGTTAATTTCTTCTTGCTTTTAGCTCAGGTTTATTCAATAAATTGAAAAAGACAACATAGTTGCTGATAGAATATGAGCCACCAATTGGAAATACTTATAATCTAGCTACTACTAAGCTTAGCATAAAAGATTAGTTAGAAAATAAAAATTCTTATCCCTATAGAAAAGCATTGATTATTCTGTAAGTAAATAACAAAAATAATCCATTTCATACACAATAAGTGGTATGAATTCAACTAAACTACAAGCATAAGTGTAGAAAAGACTATAAAATGTGTTAAAATGGTCTTTCAATGTTAGTCTTACTGTAATTTTTTCTTAAAATTTTTATGGTTTTTTCACTTTTAAAGTAAAAATATCTTACTTTTTAAAAACTTTTCTTTGACAATAATTACAAATTTCCAAAAGTTGCAAAGGTGGTATAGAGATGCCATTACAACCTTCCCCATGCTCCTCCCTTGGTTTCCTTTACATTCTTTTTTTATTGCCTTGACTTTAATTGTAATATTTGTAATACTTCCTCAGTAAGCATGATATTGGTTTTTAGCTGTATATTGTTTCCTTGTAGGGTTGTAGCATTTCTTTTTTTTTTTTTTTGAGACCAAGCCTCAAGCTGTCACCCTGGATAGAGTGCCATGGCATCACAGCTCACAGCAACCTCTAATTCCTGGGCTCAAGTGAGTCTCCTGCCTCTGCCTCCCAAGTAGCTGGGACTACAGGCACCCGCCACAATGCCCGGCCATTTTTTGGTTGCAGTCGTCATTGTTGTTTGGTGGGTCCAGGCTGGATTCAAACCCGCCAGCTCAGTTGTATGTGGCTGGCGCCTTAGCCCGTTGAGCCACAGGCGCCAAGCCTGTAGCATTTTTTTTTTAAATTTATTTCTACATATACATAGGTTTATTAGGTTTCCACTTTTTGCCTTCACAAAATTAAAAAGGCTTAAAATTTAACAATAACAATGCTTAAAGTAAGGACTAGAAACAAAAACCTCGCAAAGAATGAACGAAGATGAATACATTCAGGAAAGAAATCAGATGATTGCTGCCACAAAGTATTAAGCAACAATAACAATAGTAATGCAAAGAAAGTAACATTCACATTGTCAAATAAGAGTTTATATTTTTATAAATTTCAGTTTATCCCTTTTTTTCTTGTATGGACTGTGCTCTTGGTATGTTGCCTAAAAGATTTTTATCATGTCCTAGGTCTCAAAGATTTTCTCCAATTTTTTTTTTTAAGTATTTTACAATTTACATTCAAACATTTTAATTTGAGGAAATTTTTATATAAGGTATGAAGTTTAGATTGTGGGTTATTATTTTGACTGCAGATAAATTATGACATAAAATTCCATCAAAATAATTATACATGCACTATGTAACTAAAAACTGCCTAAAATACCAGCAAGCAAAATATAGAATTTGTTAAATAAAAAGTAGAATTTGCAATGATATATTTACCTTGTAACAACTGTGCAATTAATTTACTTTATTAAATTAATTTACTAACCTGCTCTACATATGTCAGCCGACTTGATTACAGGGTAATAAAACATTTGTAAATAGCGTGTCCTTTGTCATAGCAGTTTACTTTCTGTTATTAAATTGCCATTATTTTTCCTTCTTCAGACAATTATCCAAAATATATTTGATAATTACATTTATTATGTCTCAGAATGAAAATATTAATTTAGAAAATGTAAATACAAAGCTAGAATTGTATATATGAAAATATTTTATTAACCCAGTTGCAAGACATTGCTTATAGTGGTTATGGTTTTATAAGTGACCCTGTCTGCCACTAATGGTGAGTGATTCTTGCAAATACGATGAATACTTGCAAATATGTACACAGGGCAGACTTTATACAAATCCTGTGAGTGATCTTTCAAAATTCACAGCTTCTGAATGTGAAATGGTACTTAAGGCAATTGTGACAAGTGATTCTGTAAAGCTCTTGTAATCTTGCTGAGATATCCAAATATTATGTTACTTGAATATTACATAGTAACATTTCAGAGATGTAGCCTTTTGAAGTGTTTAATGATTTCTTAGTACTCAATTCTGTGCAACTACCATTAACTTATTTTTTAATTAGAAATGTCAATAATGTGTTAGAAAAATAAAGAATTTATCATGACTTGGAAATTTATGAGAATTCCTCAGAATTCTGATTTCCCATTCTAAATGCCAATAATTAATAGCTGCTAAAAATTTGGAAAGAGTACATTTTAAGTAAAAGGATTCAATTTCAATAATGAACAAATCAAGTAGTAAAATTCAAGCAAAAAAATAATGATAACACTATTTAATAGGAATAAGTTCAAATAAATTCCTGGAACAAAACTCTAAGTTTCAATATGTAACAAAAATAATTAAAAAGTTAAAACTAACATATTTTGGATGAGAAACTGAGAAATGTTTATAGCAGCTTCTTTAATAATTGACTAAAATTGAGAGTCAGCAAAATGTCCTACAATAAGTGATAGGTAAACAAGCCATAGTATATTCACACAATAGAGTATTACCTAGAAATAAAAAGAAATGGGCTGTCCAGCCATGAAAGAACGGGGAAGAAACTACAGATTTTTAGAAACAAAACAAGCTTATGTGTAATAACTAGCTAGTATTTACTTCCAACTACATGACATGCTGGAAAAACCGAAAAGAATATCTGTCAACAGTGAAAAGCTCAGTCCTTGCGAGACGGAGGAGAGGGGAGGAAAGGATAGATGGAGGTCCAGGATTCTTAGGGCAGCAGAACCATTCCGTGTGACACTCTGATGACGACACACGACTCTGTGTTTGTCCAAACCCATAGAGCAAACATGGGTCAGCATGAAAGATCTGAGATACACAAAAATCAAGAAACGTAAAACCCACAGGGATGGGCACAGATGAAGCCTCCCAGCAACATCAATAAACTGAGCAAGTTGCAGCTCGCCCGGGGGAGTAGAGAGGACGCTGTCAACTGTGTGTATGGGAAGCAAAATAATGGACCATAACTCAGAGTGTCTCGAAACTTCCATAGTGACCCATGTGTAACAGGAAAAATGAGTCCTAATATAAACAATGGGCTTTATTTAATGATAATATCAAAATATTGGCTTTTCAGTTGTAATGAACATATCACACCAATAAGACTGGTTCCAAATACAGGACACAGCGGGTGGAGGAGATGAGGGTCTTGACAACTCCCGGCAATTTTTGCTCAATTATTTGATAAACCTAAAACTACTGTAAATATGTCTTCTAGTAATTTTAAAAGTAAAAGGTAGTAGACAAAGTAAAATCAAAGCCCCTAACTATTAATTGTGAAGAAAGTGGAAGGGATAATGATCAGAGTGCCATCTGCAATGTTTCTGGCTTGTGGGACTCACAGGTGTCCCCTTTGTGGCCTAACACATTTATGGTCAATTTTTGTGATATTTTGCTTTCACATGAAAAGTTGTATTTTTCCTTGGAAGGAAAAAGTTTAAAATATATAATCATAATTGCTACACTCTTAATTCATTTCTCTATATCTTTGTTTGCTTGCCCTGCTTCATGCAGAGACAGATGTGTTAAAATTTCTTGTTTTTCATATGGTTTTATCTATTTTCCATGAATCTCCTATAGTTCTTAATTTATAAATGTGCTCAGTATTTAAGTCTGATACATTCCTAATTGTTCTATCTTTATTTTAATGAATAGGTGTGAATTTTACCTTATGGTCACCCCAAAACACAAAGAAATAGAAGTGATTTTGAATTTTACCCTCACACAGCATCACTTTGTTCACGCTCTATTAGTGAAGTTAGTCACAGATCTACCTATACTTGAGCAGTGGACAGAGATTTCATCATTTTATGGAAAGAGTTTCAAAGTCAGATTGTTTAGGCAGAGTTTTTGGGGGGAGATAATATTGTGGGTGCCATCACTGGAAAACACAGTCTTCCATGTATGCTATTTCATTAACAAGGTAACATATAAAGCCAAGATCATGATGAATGGGAAGGTGTCTGAAGCGTCATCCTTAGGATGCAAGAATGCCCACTGTGTTCACTGCTATTCCATAGGCACTTGCGAAAAACCTGCCAATTAGACAAAATAAGTGCATCAAAGACATAAAATTTGGTGAAGTAAAGCTAGATTAATTTGCATATGATAAATCTGGAAAATTCTTAAGCATTAATAATAAAGTTAACTCAAAATTATACTAGTTCAATAAGTAGTGGTTTATAAATTTGGCATGAAGAAATGAAAAGCCCCTAATATACCAAATGCAAGTTAGGAGATATAATGGTAGAGAAAACCTTCTTTGTAATAGTAACAAAAATAAGACTGAATCGTAGGAACAAGCCTTCAAAAAATGTGTACAATGTATATGAGAAAAAATTAAAACATGCCTGAAGGAGACAAGAACAACTGAATAAACGAAAAAACTCCTACTGTATATGAATAAGTAGATGTAATGAAAATAGTTTTACCTAAGCCAATTTGTGCATTTAGTTTAATTACAATAAAAATACCAATATCTACAGAGTTAGGAGATGTTACTTCATATGAAAAGCAAACATGAGAATAGCTAAGAAAACACGGGAGAAGAGTAACCACAAGGGGGCGCCAGCCACACTGTGGCTGAGCTCATAATAAACCAATGTGTCCGGTATGGGATTGCTGGGTGGGACACAGAAGATCAAAGAAGAAAGCCTACAAACTCATCTACATATGCATAGAAATTTAGCTTCTAATATTTGTAGTATCTCAAATGACTGAACCAAAAATGAATTTTTACTTAAATACTGGAACATCTACAGAGCCATTTCAAGAAGAATAAATTAAATGTATACCTTACACAATCAACTTAAATTACAAATGGATAGGATATAAGAAAGAAAACTATACGTAAAAAAATAAAATGTGGACAAATTCCTTTTTAGCTCGTATTACTCACAACCCAAGGAAATGAACTAAAACAGTACATCTGAATATTTATGCATACATGTATGTGTGTATGTATATATGTGTGTGTACAAGTATTGCTGTCATAATAAAATTGTAATATCAACATGGCAAAATCAACCACAAAAAACTTAGAAAATTATGAAGGCAAAATAAATATATAAATACTAAATAAATAATAAAAATATAATGTCTCTAACAGCAAAATAACTCATTAAAATTGAGATAATAAGGACCAAACCCCAGTATTAAAGTGGAACAAACACACACACACACACACATATACACACCCATATACATACACATGAAGATAAATGTATAATAAAATCATTATATATTACATAAATCATATAACTTAAATATGAATATGTAACATATATCACTCCTAAACATATAAGCAGATGTTTAATTCATTTACTTATTAGAAAAAATGATGAGGGATTCCCTCTTCCATGGAAGATATATCAATTCCATCCCAAAGGCAGAAAAAAGTCATATAATCTACGATATCACATTCATTCTTGAACCCATGACAGAGCTTAGAGCTGAGATTGCAGAGCCAATAAACAGACTGAAATCTAAAACACGGGGTTACCTCTGAAAAAAGAAAGGAAACAAAACAATTATCGTGGTCAAAGTCGGGGATGAGCAATTGAGACCATTGAAGGGTAAAATTTCAGCTAAAACTTGTCATAAATTGCTAAAGACGGGCTAGTAGGAGAGCACGAGGCCTGGAAAACCAGAGACACATGAGGAGTTCTCCTCCCCCCACCAGGCTTTTTTTGATAAACTTCCCCCAGTGCTTGCTAAAAAAAGATTAGGGCAAGGCAGGTGACTGGAAAATGCCCCCCTTCTGCTGCAGGTCCTGGGGCAGGGTCCAGCACCACTGTGGGAAAGGCACAAAACTCCACCAAACAAATAAAAGCCTTGTTTTCTTGTGAAAGGAACAGGGAAATATTCAGGGCCCAGATCACTGGAGATTTCTCTGTCACTACTGGAAGAACCTGGGGCACTATAACATCTCCAGCCCTGAGCCTGAGCGACAGCACCTGCCTTTAAGGCTAAAGTAACACAAGAAATACTCCCCCGCCACCACTCTCTCTGCACCACATTAGCAAGCGAGGTCCCAGTTATCAACTATGCTGTCCACTGGGGATGGGGCCAGACTGTTCAGGGTGGCTCTCCCCGAAGGATCGGCAAATAGAGAAAGTCTAAAGTTGAGGGCAGAATGGAACACTGAGAAAAAATGCCTAGTAATCTACCCCCTATTTATGTGCAAAATAATACTAGGAATTTGGAGCAAGTTGGCACAATGGCAAAGTCCCAAGACTAGCTCAAGTCTTAACTAGATTGATTTAAACTCTCTGCCAAATATGCTCCTAAATCCTAGCAGGACGATGATTATTTCTAGACAAATATATTTTTGCTTCAATCTTTATAGTTCTACCCATGATCTCTGGCTTTCAAACGCACCCTCTTCCAAAAAAATTTTTTTAAAAAGGCAAAGAGAAAAGCAAGAAAAGCACACACACAGGCACACAGCTGCCTCTGCGCAGCATGGACACGGAGAAACCATCAGAACAAACTCAGAAATGACCTGGACGGTGGAACTATCAAACAGTGCATGTGAAATAACCCTGGTTTAGTGTGTTTAAAACTAGTAAGGAAAAAATGGACAGCATTCTAGAGCAGATGTGAAATCTCAGCCCAGTGAGGGAAACTAAAGGGTCCTCTAGCTATACTGAGACACCACTTACCTCCTATCAGACACGTGAAATGTTCAGCATGTGAGCATTAAAATAATAACGTTTCTCAGTGCATCTGTAGAGAACAGCCAGTCCGCACAATTGTGGTGAAGTTGCAAACACACAGGACTCATTTAGAAGGAAAACTGGGATACCCAACAAAATTCCCAATTGATCCAGCAATTTTCACTAACAGAAATTCACCCTGAGAATAAACCTCGACAGAATGAAAACACATGGACAAGTGTATTTATTGCAGCACTGTTTGTATTTGGAAAAAATTGGAAACAACATACGTACATGTGGGAGAAGCTTGAAACAAGGAAGAAAACATCCATGAACCGATAAAGAGAATAAAAGGTGATTTTGAGAATATATATCGCTAATATTGCTGAGTGACCAAAGCAAAGTAAAAATATTATTTATTGTGCACTAATATTCCTGTAGAATGATGGAGAAACAAGAATACATGAACAAAATTCATGTGCAAAATTTTTAAAAAGGAATTCAAGCCAGAAACAAAAATTGTTATCTAGAGGGGGTGGGTGAGGTATAACAATAAGAACAGAAGAATGAAAACAAGTACAATGAATTAGATCTAGATTAACATTTTATTCACTTACCAAATAATTGAATTAAATAAATGACAGTGTAATTGTAAGTTCAAGAACAACATTTACTCTTTTTTTTTTTTTTTTTTTTTTTTTGAGACACAGTCTCCCTATATCACCCT
>CAUYRH010037839.1:0-21621 GCA_963574655.1 Perodicticus potto | reverse complement strand
TGCATGGTGTGGAAAGGCAGAAATGCAAGTGCGTATTCCCACTGTGGTGTTTGCATAAAGATGCTAGAAGGACTAGACTACATCAGAGTCTGTGGGAAGAGCTGTTTCTTTATTTTTTTTCATTTATTTATTTATTTACTTTTTTTTTTTTTTGTCACCCCTCCCAGCCCCTGGAAGAGCTATTTTGTGGTGGGGGTGGGGGGGACAACAGACAGGGAAACTGGGAAACTGGGAGAAGGGTAGGCAAGACTCTTCACTTTGTCTATCAACATTTGTCTATCAACTTTGTCTATCAACATTTTTAGGATTTTTAGACCATGAGAATGAATTTCCCACTCAAAATTTTGAATTAAATCATTTCTGAAGATCTCTCAGACTGCGTGGAGAGTGTCTCTCCGCGACAGTGTGGAGAATGGACTGGCGGGGGATGTGAGTGGAGGCAGGAGGCAAGGGAGGGGAGGGCCACCAGTTAGGAGACCGCTACAGTGTTGTTGCAGTTTTTGACCAGGGCCAGGTTTGAACCTGCCACCTCCGGCATATGGGGCCGGTGCCCTACTCCTTGAGCCACAGGTGCTACCCAAGACTGCTACAGTGTTCAGAGAGGTGGCAATGGAGATGGGGAGCAGGGCATGAATGAAAGAGGGGTTTTGGAAGTAGGACCAGTGGGACCTGCTGAGAGACGTGGGGGCCACAAGACCCAACGGAGGGAGGACACAACATAAAGGGTGGCTTCCACTGTCTCACTTGAGCACCAAGCAGGGTGGACAGGGGCCAGGTGTCATAACAACTTATGATATGTGTCAAGCTCCCAGCACAACGCAGCCCTACAGCAGTGCAGCAGCATTTCCTGTGTGACTGGCACAGGGACTCCTTTTATACGTGCCTTTCATTCTTTTACAATCAGAGCCACTTAAAAACAACTTTTTGTCAAGGTAAATCATACACCTATTGTGTGTGTAAAAGCCAGTGACTTTTTACCAACTGATCCCAGCTGTGTAACCTGAGTTCCAGGGCCCCTCCATAATCCTTGGCAGTTACTGTCCACCCTGCCACTCGCCCGGGTAGCCACTATCTTGAATTCTAGAACCAGATTTAGTTTTGCCTGCTAGTGACTTGATATAAATGAAAACATGTGGTACGTTCCCTCTTATGTCTTCTTTCTTTTACTCAATGTTGTATTTGAGAGATTGTTTTGTGTCTATGGCATGTGGTTGTAGGTTATGCATTCTCATTGTTGTGTAGTGTTCCAGTGAGTGAGTATCATATTCTCTTATTGATGGAGTAGAGTTTCCCATTTGAGGTTGGTATGAATAGTGCTGCTAGGAATATTCTTGTACATGTCTTTTAGTGAGCACATGGATGCGTGTCTGTTGGACACACAGCCTTAGTAGATGCTACCGAATAGTTTTCCGAAGTGGTTGTCCCGATTTCCATTTTAAGTTGAGATATATGAGAGTCCCTGTTGCTCCAGGTTCCCACCGGCACTTGGGTCTTTCAGTCCTTTTCATGTTAGCAGGGACGTTTTTGTCTTTGAAATCCCTGAAAAGTAAACTAGGATCAAGGAAACAGATGGGGGCCTCAGTCGTTCCCTGACTACTTCTGCTAAAGAAGCACAGAATGGATTCAGCAGTGGCCTTGGAAAGAGTGGCTGCTACTTGCTGAGCCCATTTAACAGTGAATAGCGTGGGAATGGAGTACACACCTCCCGGCAGGTGAAGGCAGCAGGTGTCCAGAGCCAAAACAGCTGCTGTCAGGAGGCACATGCCCTCTGCCAGGCATCTGCACAGTCCGCTTGCAGTCTCACTCAGACCCCAGCGGGAGCGGCTGGGGCTCAGAGAGTGGAGGGCTTGCGGCTGTCAGAGCTGGAATGGCCCAGGGACAATTTGAACCCTGGTCTGCCTGTGCTTGGAATCCTTTGAGAGGAACAAGGGCATTGGAGAAGATCAGGGACTTCTCTCCAACAGCTTCTTCCAAGCTGATGCTCCCAACCTGATACGGAATTGCCCAAGAAACTTTCACGTGCAGACTTCTGGGGCTGGCATTGAGAAGCATTCTATTTCCCTCTCTGGCTTCTGCTGGTTTCTTCTGCCAGATCCCTAGATTTGTTTTGATTTGCTTTTACTCCTGCAGACTCATCTAGCTGGGTGTCTCTGGTAATAGCTACATTGTATAAATACAACAGCAATATAATAACAAGCTGAAATACATGGCAGTGGGTGGGTTACATAGCTGAGAGAGGCCTATGGGGTTGTTTGTGGTGCTGGTGCATACTTGTCATCCTTGGAGGTTTATCTTTCTGCTGTCCTGGGACCCAAAGAACTCTTGGCGTGGTTTCTGAAACCCCCTGACCTTCCTTGCTCCAGACCAAATTCCCACCCTCCACCTGGTCCATCAGGCCCTTCTCAAGTGGCCTTTGTGGCACTTCTCGCCGGCTCCCAGCCCTCACAGGGGTGCCCTTTGGTTCTTACTAACATTGTTTGCTCTCTTCGGCTCTTCTGTTGTTCTTCAAGGACAAAGCATCCTCGCTCAAACCCAGCCTCCTACAGTCACACTCAGGGTAGGGAAACCTTCCAGCCCTCTGCTGTGTGGCCCTGGGCGCCGTGACAGATGCCTAAGGGATAGTGAAAACTTCCCATCCATAGAACATTCCTGCTTTTGGAGTTTTCCATGGAGATTTTCCAGAGATAGGGCCACTGTTATTGCTCTGGGCATGCAGGGGACTGTGCGGTTCTTCAGCTGCCACCTTTCACTGTGTGGCCACCTTGATACGCACAGCTCCTTTTGAAGTCCTGGGGAGGGGGGTTCAAAGGAAGCTCCTGGGGTGAGACCAGAGTGTGATGGGGCTTAGGGTCCGGAGGGAGCACAGGCCTCATGGCAGCCCTCAGTGCTGTGGGCCTGGGAGGGCAGTTGGCTGTGGCCACTCTTCTCCCTGGATTTTCTGTGGTAACAAGGTGTCCTCAGATTTTATTGAGAGACACAGCACAGAGAAGTATAAACTGGGCTTGTTAAAATAATACTGCCACAGTAACAGTAGTCACCATTCACTGAGGGTGGCCTGCCCTCTCTGGGGCAGGTACCTGCCACCCACCTCGCTTCACAGCAGCCCCGAGGTTCGAGTGCCCATTTCAAGGCAAGGACTGAGGCTTAGAGAGATTCAGGAACTGGCAGGAGAAAAAGTAGCTGAGCCCTCATTAGAAGAGCACTTGTACGTTCATTCCTTCACACCCTCATGGTGCTAAGAATGCCATCTGAGGTGCTGCTGCTTTGTGACAGGGCGCAGGAGGATGGCAGCCTCTGTCCTGTGGGTGGGCTCTGCAGTAGGGGACCTGTGGGCCGAGAGAGGGGCAGCCCAGGATGGGGGGCAGTGGCCCGGGCCATGCAGTCCTCATGGTGAGCTGAGTGGCTGGGATCAGAAGACCCTGGGCTAAAAGCATCCCATGTGGAGGACCGGAGGCCCAGGCTGGTGCTGCCCTCTCCTCCCCTCCCATCCCCCAGTCGCAGTGGTGGTGCTGGCTGGAAGGGGGGTGCTTTCTGCTCTAGGACTTGTGGGTGGGTGTGGCCACAGGCTGGGGTCATTTGTAACCAGCTGAGTCCCCCCAACAAGCCCTTTATTGAAGCCCATTCTTGGGCGGATTGGGCTCCCCAAGGGGAGCCATTCAGAGGCTGGGCTCAGCACAGCAGGGGCTGCAGAGGCCAGCCTAGGGCCCCTGCCTCATAGCCCAGAGGCATCTGCATGTGAAAGGGGGGTGGGCATTTACTGCATCCTGTCCTGGCCACTAAAGCACATCTGCTGGGCCCAGCCCAGGCCCAGCCTGGCCTTTTTGGAGCCGGCGGAAGGAAGCCCAAGGCAGCCTCATAAAGCAATTCCCACCCAGGACCGCCCCATCTCCCTGGTGTTGCTGAACCAGGGCCACAGCCCATCCTTCCAGGCACCTCTCAATCCCCAGTGTGCACTGGCAGCCTTGGGGACCCTCTTAAAACACAGTGGCCCCCAGGAAGTGTTGGAGCAGCAAGGGACAGCACCAGGCAAACTTTGAAGTCCAACTTATCCTTGGACCCTAGGATCTCCTCCACCACGTTTGGCTGCCCTGCCACCATCTGTCCTAGGGACACAGGACTTAGGTGCCTGAGAGTAGCAGTAATAATTACAATGACAACAACAACAACATGGGCTAATTTGGCCTCATCCCACCCCCAGAGGGGCACTGGAGGACTTTGCAGGGCCAGGGCCGTTTGTTTGAGCTTTCCTAACTCAGCCTGGACCTTGGACAAGGGCGTTTGTCGTGTGATGTCATCTGTGGTGCAGGCGACGGTGAGGAGGCGAAGCACATTGTCTTCGGAGGTGAGGGAAGGTGAGAGGAGCACGCTGCCCTCCTCTCTGTTTTCTCTCTGACCTTCCGACTTTTTACATTTCATAAGAAGCAGGTGGCTTCCTTATGTAAATGTTCCCACCAGATCATGACTATACCAAGTGAAACGTCTGAGTCCTCTGTCATCAGCCCCATCCCTGTCACTTCCGCAGGGTGACGCGGCAGACCCTTCCAGATCTCTCCTTTGGATTTTGCACAGAGGATTTTGACACACAGCTGCCCTCCCCTGACTGTTGTTCAGTCCTGTCCTGGGAGCACCCACCTGTCACACTCCCCACTGCCCCTGCCCTGCTCACTTCAGACTTGTGTTTTTCGAGTGCACATGAACTAGAGGCCAGAGACCCCTTGTAGGTCCCCAAGCCAGGGGTTTTGAACTCAATGTAACCTCAGAGCATTTATCTCCCAAATCAAATTTGGTATGGAACTTTTTTTTTTTTTTTGAGATGTAGTCTTTCTCACTATGTCACCCTCAGTAGAGTGCAATGGCATCATAGCTCACAGCAATCTCAAACTCTTGGGTTCAAGTGATCCTCTTGACTTAGCCTCCTGAGTGGCTGGGACTAGAGGCGCCCACTACAATGCCCTGCTATGGTGTAGAACTCTTAAAAATTTTTAAAAAGCAGCTGGATGCGGTGGCCCACACCTGTAGTCCCAGCTACTGGGGAGACTGAGACAGGAGGATCATTGGAGTCCAGGAGTTCTAGGCTATCGTGTGCTATGCCAATTGGGTGTCTGCTCTAAGTTGGGCATCAATATGTTGACCTCTGGGGAGGGGAACCAGGTTGCCTAAGGAGGGGTAAACCAGCCCAGGTTAGAAACAAAGCAGGTCAAAACTCCCATGCTGATCAGCAATGGGATTGTGCCTCTGAATAGCCACTGCACTCTAGTCTGGGCAACATAGCAAAAAAAAAAAAAGAAGAAGAAGAAGAAGAAAATAATTTTAAAATAGATAAAAGAACGTCTGAATAGTTTTATGTTTTCTGTATTTAAATTTATGATGTTATTTTGAGGTCATTCAGTGAAATGATGACAATGTCTTGGTGAGTAACAACATGGGAATCTGGGGTGGTGGACCACATGACACTAGCATTTGTGATTTCACACGTGTGCCAGAGCAAGGTGCTGTGCGTAGGGGTGGGAGGGACATATCAGGCTCGTCCAGACTGTGGACTGTATACAGCTCAGAAGTAGTGAGTTAGCTCTGCTCAATGTGGACGTTAGTTTATGTGACATGGATGTTGTATATACTAAGTGAATAAT
The DNA here is from genome assembly GCA_963574655.1 of Perodicticus potto. Taxonomy (NCBI): domain Eukaryota; kingdom Metazoa; phylum Chordata; class Mammalia; order Primates; family Lorisidae; genus Perodicticus; species Perodicticus potto. The sequence continues at coordinate 15,991 of CAUYRH010037839.1, read as the reverse complement.
ATATGTAAAGTTCCATTTTTGTTAAGAAAAAGAAAGGAAACATGACCACACCGTTGTAGCTGTATTGGAATGATAACACTTCACGAACTTGCATTGCGTGGAAACAAAGTGAGGAACACTGGCTGCGGGAGAATCAGCCACAGCGTTGCTGTCCGTAGTGAGAGCTGATTCTCAGTTTCTGATCTCAGCCTTGGTAGGAAGCCCTTGACCAGTGGGGAGGTAAATGGGCACAAGTTACTCTTGAGGTTCATAAGATGGAGCTGTAACTGTGCCCCCGGTATGTCAAGGACATACAGAGATAAGGATTGGCAGAGCAGTGCCCGTGCCTGGCCCGCTGCAGTGTGCCGGCTGACCTCCCATGCCCTGGGCACAGGCAAGTTGCTGCCCAGCTTGTAGAGGAGGAGCCTAATGTTTGGAGAGGTGACAGGCTTGCTCAAAGACATTTCTTCGGCTCAGCGCCTGTGGCTCAACGGGCTAAGGCGCCAGCCATGTACACCCGAGCTGGCAGGTTCGAATCCAGCCCGGGCCTGCCAAACAACAATGGCAGCTGCAACCAAAAAATGGCCAGGCGCTGTGGCGGGCGCCTGTAGTCCCAGCTACTTGAGAGGCGGAGGCAAGAGACTCACTTGAGCCCAGGAATTGGAGTTTGCTGTGAGCTGTGATGCCATAGCACTCTATCCAGGGTGACAGCTTGAGGCTCTGTCTCAAAAAGAAAAAAAAAAAGACACTTCTTGAGGGGAAGGAGTGGAGGCTGGTGTCCTGTCAGGGTAGGTGCCACCTCTTACCTGTCACAGAGCTTTTCCTATGACCTAAAAAGTGAGAGTGCACGCTTATAGTTCCAGCTACTCAGGAGGCTGAGGCTGGAGGATGGCTTGGACCCAGGCATTCAAAGCCAGCCTGGGCAACATAGCAAGACCTCATCTCAAAAAAAAAAAAAAAGTGGTAGGGGTCAGCTGTGGTGGGTGAGAGCCTGGGCTTCCCGTCCCAGCTCTGCCCCATAGTTTCTCTGTGGTCTCAGGCAAGTTCCTGAGCATTTATGTACCTCAGTTTCTCACCTGTAGTATCTGTGTCACAGGGAGTGAAAATTAAGTAAGATACTTTCTCTTGAACCCATATTTTTCTTATTCCACATATAGGAACTAAAGGAGCATTTTGTTTGAAGGGTCAGATAATTTTGAAGAGGGGTCTGCTTTGCAAATAAGCAGCCTTTTTGTTGTTGAGCCACCACCTTGCTTTTAAAACAGAAGCATTCATGAGTCCAGGCTCTGCCCCCTGGGCAAGTCACTCTGCCCCTCCAAGCAGCAGTCCCCATCTGGAAATGGGACTATGAACCCCCCTCTCAGCTTGCCGCCAGGATTCAGTGTGAATGGGTGAGTAGGCAGTTCTGCTGTTGCTAGCGCTGGGGCTCCCTCTGTCCTGGGTTCCTGGCAGGGTCTTCACCTGGCTGCTCCTGTGAAACTCTGCCTGCCTCCAGGGCCGAGATGCCCTAGCACCCACCACTGGGTTTTCATTCTCACTGCTGCAGTCATCACTGCCACTTACTGAGTATTTGAAATGCGGCAGGAGCTCCCATATGTTTGTTTTTTAATACGGTCATCACATAGTAGCCTGTCCAGTAGCTGCTGTTAATGCCTCATTTTACAGATGAGGAAACTGAGGTTGGAGAGGGCAGGTGGCAGGCTGCAGTCACAGAGGGAGGAGGTATGTCTGCTTTCTAAGCCAGGCTCCCACCTTACTTTGGAATGCCTGGCCTCTGTCCCTGCCGTGCAGGGCACTGGACAAGCTGTCATGGTGTCAGGAACCACTGGCTGCTGACTGAGCCTTTCAGGCTGGGAAGTGACAGAAAGGACCTAGATTCGCCGCGGCATACCCCAGGGCACGTCACGTCCCTCTGGGCCTCAGCCTCCCCTTCTGTGAAATTAGCCATTCGGTTGGATGACCTCTGGGGTCGCCTGTGGCTTGCAGAACCCTGGGCCCTTGATCCTCGACTGTTTACTCATTTCTGTTACGTCTGTGAGCTCAGCGTGTCCCTGTGATCTGGGCCCAGTGGCTGCGGCACATCAGAGAGGGGACACCTGCGTGGGTGTTCTGTGGGCGAGTGAGGAGGGTGTAGGCCTGGGAAGGTCCAACGTGTTTTGAAAGGCCCTGGCTGGGGTCTTGCCTGTGTCTTTTTGACCTCATTGCCATTCTCCTGAGGTCACTGGCAGGCTGGCCCGGACGGAGAGGCCCAGCCAGGGCCCAGCCACTGCGTCACTGTGTCTCTTTTCTCCGTACTGATTTTGGACTCTGATAACAAGGATGTGAGCCACTGCCCACATAGCATCTGGCACAGATTAGGGAGAGCCCCATGGTTAGGGGACAGCTGGTCTCCAGCCTGGCTGGAAGGTCCGTCCTGTGGGACAGCGGGAATGAGGAAGACATGGCAGTGGGCCCAACTAGAGCTAGTGGTGATGAGCCATTCTGAGAGGCCTCCTTGCCCAGAGTCTACTTGGCTCCTGCCTGGCAGCCCTGGAGAGGTGGAAGGCCACCATTACTCCATTCATGGCTGATGCTTAAGGAATCCCAGAGTTTGGCTGTGGAAGCCCAGATGTCAAGGGCAGGTGCAGATGCCCAGCTAGGAAGCCAGACTCCTGTTTCCACGAGGGTAGAAGCCTTCCCATTGCTGCTCCTGCCACTGTATCCAGGCTGGAGCACTTCAGGGTACACAGGAGCTGGGCCTGGCCCATCCCACATCAGTGTGAGTGTCCCTGGGTGTATGTGAATAACTATTTTTCTACCAAAAAAAAACTCTGCTCTGCTCCTGGGGTGCCCATTTAACCTTCTATTTTTATTTTATTTTATTTTTTTGTAGAGACAGAATCTCACTTTATCGCCCTCGGTGGAGTGCCGTGGCGTCACACGGCTCACAGCAACCTCCAACTCCTGGGTTTAGGCGATTCTCTTGCCTCAGCCTCCCGAGTAGCTGGGGACCACAGGTGCCCGCCACAACGCCCGGCTGTTTTTCTGTTTTTGCAGTTCGGCCGAGGCCGGGTTTGAACCCGCCACCTTTGGTTTATGGGGCCGGCGCCCTACTCGATGAGCCACAGGCGCCGCCCTATCCTTCTATTTTTAAAAAAATGAATTCTGTCAGGAAATGCAGGTTTCAGTTCTCCAAATGTATCTTCATTCTCCTTTGCCTTCTGAAAGGGAAGCATCTGCAGATCTGAGCCAGACAGTGGTGGGCACTACCCAGGAACTTGCTATTGAGAATATCTTGGCTCCTCCGGGGCTGCTGTGACCTCGGGCGGGCTCTGCTGCGTACGTTTTCTTCACTGCAACCCCTCCAGAAGCTGAGCGTCCCCTGGGAGGATGTCCCTGCACTGGTTCTGTTCAGCCGCATTAGGGACCCTCATCCCACACTGGCTGATCTCTGTCGTGGCCCCAAGAGGCAAGGCCAGGCTGAGGGTCAGGGAGTCTGGACCCCGGAGGGGCAATGCCCCTCCCTGCCCACCTCCACTTCCCCTTCCTTTAGCCCGTCCAATCTGGAATCGGGTCATTTACGTGCTTCTCTCAGCAAAGCATCCTACTCCACGCTGGTATTGTGCCAGATACGTTTTGGGTAGAAATCTAGTAGAGATCATCCAGGGGACTCAGCACGGGAAAGTGCCAATCATATTCTGCCTGCCTCAGGCCCCTGTGAGCTTCTGAGCTGCTGTTTCCCCAAATCAAGCTTCACTTTGTGAACCAGGCAGCATGTCCAGTAAACTGCCACCTGGAGCCCTTTGACGACACTGCCCCCAGGGTCCCCTGTGGCCCTGCTCAGCAGCTCCCCATACCCCTTGAGCACCTGGTGGGTCCCTCTTGTGTCCATGACCCTGGACCTGGGTGCTGCCCACTCAGAGCCCCACAGCCCAACCTAGAAGACACCAAGGTGATACCCATGTTGATAAAGCAGGGCTCCGGTCACTTGGGATGTGGCTGATCATGCACCAGAATGCCCCCAGGTGCTGCCCTCAGCTCAGCTGCACATGGGCACCAGGTGTGGGCAGGGTGCTGATAGAACATAGCCCAACCGTCTGAGAGCCCTGGGTTGGCAGAGGAGGCAGAAGGAAGGTGGTCGTGAGCAGAGTGAGCAGCGGGGAGGGCTTTGCACAACCAGTGTGGGTCATGGGCTCTGCCTGGGTTGGAAGGGAGGTGAACCCTTATAGGATGACTAAGATTTGGCTGTAGGGGAGGTTGAATGCAAAGCTCAGGGTGATAAGAGGGCCTCTGGTCTGGGCCAGGCAAAGGTGACAAATTCCACTGCCTGGAGGGGAGGGGAGACCCTGCTGGAGCGTCTTGTGGTGCTAGTGCCCCGGCAGCCTCCTGCCTCCTGCCCGCCACCCTTCCCAGCCCCTCCAAGGGAAGCTCCTAGCCTTCTTCAGCTTCCAGGCCTTTGATGAGCTACAGAGGGTAGGCTGCTGAGTCCCAAGGTCACTCAGGATGTCCAATAATTGTCCTAACACTTTACCTGCTATGGAACAATAATGCGAGGGTTTTCATTATTTTCGGGTGAGCGCTCCTGGCAGATGCCGACAGCCAGCAGATGTGTAAAGTCCGAGGTGATTTGTAAGGGACCAGCTCATCTGATGCACGGTAATTGCACCCGGCGACGTTGTCACTCAGAGGCTCGTCCTGGCCTGCCGGGAGGGGGTGAAGGTCAGTTCAGAAATCCAGTTGGGCCCTGGAAGTGGGAGTGTGCCCCCACTCTCACAGGGTTCCTGGGGCAGGGGCCACATGCTTAGGCAGGCTGTGGTCTCAGAGTGGCCGTCCAGCAGCAGGGCCCTGCAGAAGCCCTTTTCCCTTGGGGTCTTGGTGCTGGGGGGCGGGGCAGTCCATCTCCCTGCTGAAATCCCTCTTTGCAGGGACTCTTGGCAGCTCTCTGCAAGGTGTGCCCAGGTCCTGGAGCCTTGCAGACTTGGGCCTTCCTGACCTGAAATTCTTGTGATCTGGGGCTCCCAGGGCTCAATCTGTGACAATGGCAGCAGGCCCTGCCCAGAGAAGGCGAGGATTTGGTTTCTTGGCCGTCCCGGTGGGCTTGGGCTGCCATAACAAGGCACCCATTGGCGCTTCCACAGGCATTTGTTTTCCACATTTCTGGAGGCTGCAGGCCTGAGAGCTGGGGTCAGTGTGGCTGAGTTCTGGGGAGGCCTCCCTTCCTGGCATGGAAGCAGCTTTCTTTCTGGGTGCTCCCATGGCCTCCTCATGGTGCAGGCATGAAAGGAGGGGAGGGAGAGAGAGCGAGTGAGCTCTGGTGTCCCTTCTGAGGGCACTAATCCTATCTTATTAGGTCTCCACCCTTCATTTACCTGGATTAATACAGTCACATTGAGGGCTTCACCACAGCAATTTGTGGGGACACAATTCCATCTGTATCATTGGCCAATGCACCCTGTTGTCACTAGCCCACCTCACACTTTCTGTCACCCAGGTGCACTTTCTGTCTCCCCTCCCAGCTGCAGTCTTCATTTGCCCTCCAGCAAGATGACCAGGAGCCCAGCTAGGCCTGTTTCTGGGGCTGCTGGCCCTTGGCCAGGGCACAGTGTCTTCACCGGAGGTGGTTGACAGTTGTGTGAACTTGGTTAGGTCTCGGCCTCCCGGAGCCTCTGTTCTGCCTCTAGAGTGGGGATGATGGTTCCTGCCTTGCAGGCTCGTTCACTCTCTCCACACGTACCTAGTGAGGGCCACCTGTGAGCCAGGCAGCTGGCCCCGGGGAGGTGTGTGAAGGACAACCAATGCCTTGGGCCTGAGGACGGAGTCAGATGGTGCTGACTGAGGCACCGTGCTCGCCCAGAGGCAAGGCTCAACATAATGTTGCATTAATATTTTACCATTTTGATGATAATTGTGAATACTTTTATTCTTTTCAATGATTTAAAATAAGAAAGAGACGATCAGGGACCGGTCCTGGGCATCTTGGTGGCACACTAGACGCAGGCTTCATCTGGAGGCTCCAGTGGGCAGAACCCAAAGGACTCGCCCAAGCGTCTCCCACTAGACTTTTCAGGGTCAGATTTTCTCTCTAAAACTAGTACTTGGTGTTTAAAGTCTATGTTTTGGATGCACGTCTGCTGGTATTTCAAAGGACACCAAAGTGAGTTCTGTGATTTACTGATTTTTCACTCTCATCTGAAGTTGTGTTTGGAATAACAGATGTGAGGCACTGTCATCTCACTGTCACACCAATTGTTCACTGTTCTGAGAAGGTCACATCATCATTCATTAGCAATAATTAGTCCCCCGGGACCCCTGCTCTTCTTCACTCAACTGCTCCATTAACTTGGGTGTGAATCCCACATTCCAGGCACCAATCAATGAAGATCTATCCATAATGTACAAGGTGACGCTATTAGTTACAATATATTAACTGCCTAATTTAAAAATAAAAAAGCTATCTTTATGAAGGGCAATTAACCACTAAGTGTAATTGATAATTCATAAACCTCTGATTAGGAAAGACAAATAAAAAGAAAGAAATGAATCACCTGGGCTATTGAAGAAGACACTGTCAGCCCCACTGTCACTGCGTTGTCAGTAGATCTACAGAGCTCTTCCTAAACTGCACCTGTCAGCTGGGAGGGCTGGGAAGGCCCGGAGACCCTTCCCGACATGGGAAGGCATGTTTTACCATTGAAGCCCGTCTGTTTCTGTCGGGGCTGGTAAGGGGTCTGCAGGCTCAGGAACACCCTCGGGGAAGTAGCAGATGAGGTCGTTTAGACTTTTCCATTAGTCAGTCATTCAGCAAACATTTAATCCAGGGCCTGGTATACGAAGCCCTGTGGGAAGTCCTGGCAATGCTGTGGAGAACTAACAGACCTCATCCCTGAACTTGTGGCACGTGGGCTGGTGAGAAAGGCAATAAACAAATCGGGTGATTTGAGATACTGGCTAGTGTCATAAAGAAAAACTGCGAGAGACAGAGACCCGGCAGGGGCATAGGCACCCAGGATGGTGGGAGAAGGGGACGTTGGCCTGAGACCTGCCACCTTCTTGTTTGCTGTCACCACACAGGGCCAAATCTGGAGTCCCCCCTCCACCTCAAAGTGGGGCAGAGTGCCTGGCTCACCCCTGCCTCGCGCTGGTCCTGCTCTCCAGCCTTCTCTACCAGCCCGCCTTCCATATGAGGACCAGTCTTATACACACCTGCCCTGCTGCAGTGGAGGCCTGTCCTTCCTGCAGGCCTCCAGGTAGACTCCTCTCTAAGACCCCACACTGGGCGTGCCCTTTCCCCCTGCGAAGGGTGCTCTGGGAACAGAGTTCCTAAGTAGTAATCAGTCCCTGTCCCCACACTCCTGGTATACCCACTGGAACCTTCTCTCTTGGAGGATCTCAGAGCCGGGGTTACTTCCCCAGGGAGGCCTCCCCCACCAGCCTACCCACCTGGTCGCCCTCTGTCTCTTTACCCCGCTGGTGTCCCACGTTGGCCCTCTCCTTTCCCTTACTTTGTGGGGTGTCCTGTTTGGTGCCTGCCTCTCAGCCACCCGCCCGATGCGGCCTGGAGGACGGGGACCTTGCCCACGCTCACGGCTGCATTCATGCGCTTCCCCAAGCCAGGCACTTAGCAGGAGCTCAGTAGGAATGCGTAGAAGGGGGATGCTTTCACTTGGGGCCTGCTCAGGCATCTGCTTTGCATTTTGTGTTCCGAGAACTTGCCCCAGTGCAGCTGGGATGAGGCAGGTCTCCCCGAGGTCAGGTGGGAAGAAGCTGGGTGCTGCTGACAACCCGTAACCTCGCAGGACCGTTGTGCTGGGTTTGGATATTGTTGGTGTCTCGTCTGTTCATCCCAGAATAGTTCGTGTCCCCGACGACGTTGGCAGACCTTTCTTCATGGACAGCGATGAGGTGACAAAGCTAGGCTGTGTCCCTGTGTTTTATACCTTTCGGAAAATACGGATCCAGAGTTAATGCGGCATGGACATGTGGGGTCCAGATGCAAAGTGGAAATGCGGATCCTGAGGGGAGAGACAGAGAAATAGCTACGGTGGTGCAGAGGTGTCCTCCAACCAGGCCAAGAAGGATGCAGGTGGAGGGGGATGGATGCAGTTGCCACAGATGGAGGGGGCAGAGAGGCTTCCCAGGTAGAGGGAGAGGCATAGACAGAGAAGGTCAGGTGAGGAAGCTTGGGGAGTCTCTGTGAGGATGGAAAGGAGGGCGTGGGATCCCCTGAGGAGGGGTCTTCTTCAGCTCAGAACTCCTGGCATGAACACACCTGGGGTCAGTGAGGGCCACTCAGGACTCACTGCAACCTGGCCTGCTCTGGGGCCTTCCCAGCTGCCCTGGAGTACGTCCGTTCCTCGCTTCCTCCCCAGACGCCCGCTCTCCACGTGCTGACAGCTCCCTCGGTGTGTCATGTCCCCACAGACTGAAGCAGTCCAACCTGAAGGTGAGATTCTGTACCAATGAGTCACAGAAATCTCGGGGAGAGCTAGTGAGGCTGCTTCGGCGGCTGGGATTTGACATCTCTGAGGATGAGGTGACCTCCCCGGCCCCGGCCACCTGCCGGGTCCTGAAGGAGCGAGGCCTGCGGCCACACCTGCTCATCCATGAAGGTAGGCCTGCGGGGCTGGGGCCTCAGGGGTGGGAGATCCCTTCTCCAGGGTAGGGTTTGGGGAGGACACTGGGTCACCCACCGGGAAGGACACATGTCCTGCTATCAGCACTCACAGTGGGGCGGGGGGGGGGGTAGAGGAGGCATTGGCAGCAGAAGCCTCATGGGGCTTCCTGCTGGGGACTGGGGACAAATTAGGATCCAGCTCCATCCATCCCAGGTCTCACACAAGAGGGTTAATAAAGCAGGTTCCATATGGCTCCTAGGAGGAAAACCCTAAGCTGGTTTTTCTTGATCTAGGATGGATCAAGAGGCCAGGGAATTGTCAAGGGGGGGAAAGTTCTAGCTCCTGTTGAGAGAGGGAATATGAATGAGAAGCTGGAGGTCCATGGCTTTCACAAGTCTGTAGCCTCCAATTATATATTTGTGAAAACCAGCCCCGCTCTTTGCAGCAGTTTGCAAATGGCTTGTAAGAACAAGGTTTGCATCCTGATTTTAGCCTGAATGCAAGAAAAGAGCCCCTTTGACCCTCAGTGGGGAGTTTTTTGGGGAAGAAAGCAGAAGGAGCATTATTTGGTGCCTTCTGAGTGTTTAGAAAGGAGAGACCTGAGGAGCGTGTCAGGATTCAGGACTGACTTCTCTGTCAGTCCCCTAAGCCTTCTTCCTTCCTCTGCACTTGATATTTTTATTTTTACAAACCAGCGGGCAGAGGTAAGCATGCTTTTTTCCTTCCCAGGACAAGAGGTGGGGGTGTTTCCTGGAAGGCCCAAGTGTTGAATTCAGAGCCCTGGCGCCAGTTGAGGGCGACATGCCCAGTCTTTAGAAATCATGTTTCTCAAAATCCTTTCTCTATAATCTAGGATTCCTGCCAATGTCTTTAGAACATGGTCTTCAAAGAAAGTGGACTTAAGAAAGAAATTCTGTCCTCCCCAGCTCGCAGAAAAGGGTTGCTAGTCCTGGGAGTGGGCTAGAAGAAGCAGGCAGGAGAGGGAAGCCAGCACTTGCCTGGAAGGCGGCATTACTCAGGGAGTCAGACAAGCAGATGGCAAAGCTTGGGAGGGCTGGAGGGGAAGGTAGGTGCCTTCCCTCCGCTATAATCCTGCACCTGTGTTTTCAGCAAATGTACCTGTGTTTTCAGTCTTAGAATTTTTTTTCAAGGTTTATTGTTGATGGATTCCACCCCACCTCAGCATTTTATTTTGAAAATTTCCAAACATACAGCACAACTCAAAGAGTTTTTACTTGGAATATTTTTATACTCATCACCTAAATTGTCAATGACACTTTGTGATTTTCTTCACTCAGAATCCATCCATCCCTTCACCCATCTATCCCTGTTATTTTTTGGATACATTTCAAAGTAAATTGCAGATATTGGTATACTTCTCTAAATGCTTCAGCATGTTCTTAACTAGAGTTTAAGATTTGTTTATAGTTTTTCCTGTTGTTGTAAAATTTACATGGAATGGAATGCACAGACCTCAAGTGTACTTTTGCTGAGTACACCTGTGGAGCCCGGCCCCCATCAGGATCTCTGTCATCATCACTGATCATTCCCTGCTGCCCTTCCTGGTCAGGCCCACTGGCAAACCCTTAGAAGCAACCGTTACTTTGATTTTTTCCATTATAAATAAGTTTGCCTATTCTGGAATTTTATATAAGTAGAATGAACAGTGTATCACTGTGCTGGGAGCCCCCAGTGCTACTACCCCCAGGCTCAGTGACTCACTAGGAAGGACTCACAGGACGCAGCATGATTGTTACACTCACAGTTACGATTAATTACAGTGACAGAGTACAGGTTAAACTCAGCACAGGGAGCAGAGGCCAGGAGGAACCAGGTAGGAGTTTCTGGTTGTCCCCTAATACTGGACTTGGACTGAGCCATACCCGATTCTCCCGGAAATGCTGTGTGACAACACACAGGAACCAGGGAAGCTCAGTGAAGCCTCAGTGTCCAGGGTTCTCATTAAGCATAGGTCAGGTAGCCATGCAGCTCCTGTGTAACTGACCTTAGCTACTCATTCCCCAGCCCCTCCCCCTGAGTTCAAACTGATACAGTGTGGCCCAAGGCTGCAGGCATGCAAAAACAGCTGTTTTCCATGAATCACATTGTTAGCATGAACTATCTAGTCAAATTGATACATTTGGCCCAGGGCCTCAGGCATTCAAAACCCCACTTATCAAGCAGGATATTGCAAGGGCTCAGAGGTTATCTCTCAGGAGCTAGTGGAGGGCCAGTCCTGAAGATGGGCCTTTCTTTGGAATGTGCAGGGTTTGAGCAACCCAGGCCTGCTGAATTAACTCTTTCTTTCACAATAGTTTTTTGTGTGAGAATTGTTTCACCCAACACGGTGTTTTTGAGACTCATCCTTATTGTCGTGTGTATCAGCGGTTTTTTCATTTTTATTACAGAGTAGTACTCCACTGAGTGGACATACCATGGTTCCTTCGTTCATTCATTCACAGGTTGATACATCTCATCCCCTGATATTGGGTTGTTTCCAATATCAGGTTCTTATGTTTTTCGGGGTTTTTTTTTGCAGTTTTTGGCCAGGGCTGTGTTTGAACCCACCACCTCCAGCATATGGGGCCAGCGCCCTACTCCATTTAGCCACAGGTGCTGCCCCAGGTTATTATGAATAAATCTGCTATGAACGTTCCTGTAGAAGCCTTTTGGTTAAATACCTTGGACTGGGATTGGTGGCTCATAGATCCATGTATATTTAGTTTTATAAAACACTGTGAGACATTTTTCTAGAGGAATTCTACTGTTCTACACCTTCTCTGTTACAGATGTTCAGCATCCTCACTGACCCTTAGTGTTACCAGGTTTTTTTGTTTTGTTTTGTTTTTCAGTTTTGGCCAGGGCCAGGCTTGAACCCACCACCCGTGGCATAAGGGGCCAGCGCCCTACTCCTTGAGCCACAGGCACTGCCCAGTGTTACCAGTTTTTTTAATTCTCCCCATTCTGGCGGATATGACGTGGTATCTCATCATGGTTACTTCCCTTTTTTTAGTCCATGAAAGTCAGCATCTATTACTAAGGGGCATGAGAGCAATGTTTCTTCTAGGAACTGATAACATAAAGCCAAAGACTCTGTCCTTGCCACTTTTCCTGTTTTAATTTAAAATGGGGGAACGGGACAAAGAAAGAGAAGGAGGAAGAGACTTTCCTAAGGGAGCTAGAGAACTAGGCAGGTGGGGATGGATTCTCCTCTTTCTCAGGACACATGTGCGGGTTTACCTGAAATGTGTTGATGGCTCTTACAGTTTGGGACCAGCAGTATCAACCCTCCAAGGGTTGTAAGCAGCTCATTTCATCCTGCTGCTGAGGGTCTGTGTCCTCCAGCAGTTCCCTTCTTTGTTGCAAAGCTGTGGGTTTCCTGCCTGCCGTCTTAAACTAAGGCAGCCGCTGGGGCTGATGCTGGTGTTGGGGTAGAGGGTCCTGGGAGTGGGTCCATCTTTCTCAGATAAGCTCTCTAACTGTGGGGAGCTGGAATTCCCTCATCTGTAAAATGGGAATAACACGTGTTCCTTGGCAGCTGTGAGGATTGGAAAGAAGGGGGAGGGCGGACTTGATGAACAGGTGTCCGTGGTGGGAGTTGGGAGGTAGGCCGTGTCGTCCCGGGGCGTGTTCACGCACTCTCTCACTGTCTTTCCAGGAATCCGCTCAGAATTTGATGAGATTGACACGTCCAACCCAAACTGTGTTGTAATCGCCGATGCCGGAGAAGGCTTTTCTTATCAAAACATGAACAAAGCCTTTCAGGTGCTCATGGAACTGGAAAATCCTGTACTCATATCCCTGGGAAAAGGGTAAGTGGATTCCAGGGAGAGTCGCTGCTCATGGCTTTGTATGGTGCTTTGTGGCCGTCTGTGACTTATGGAATCAAGAGAGAAGGATGCCAGAAACGGCAGGAAGTGGGGGCGGAGGAAACACAGGTGACCTTCTCCCTCTGTCTCTTTTTCTTGTTTTTTGAGACAGAGCCTCAAGCTGTCACCCTGAATAGAGTGCTGTGGCATCACAGCTCACAGCATCCTCCAATTCCTGGGCTCAAGCGAGTCTCTTGCCTCCGCCTCCCAAGTAGCTGGGACTACAGGCGCCCGCCACAACGCCCGGCCATTTTTTTTTTTTTTTTTTTTTTGGTTGCAGCCGTCATTGTTGTTTGGTGGGCCCAGGCTGGATTCGAACCCACCAGCTCAGGTGCACGTGGCTGGCACCCCAGCCCATTGAGCCACAGGCGCCGAGCCATCTTTTTCTTATTTTTTCTCTTCATTTCTTCCCTCCACTCCTTTAATCATTTTTTTTTTTTTTTTTTTTTTTTTGAGACAGAGTCTCCCTTTGTCACTCCTGGTAGAGTGCTGTAGCATCACAGCTCACAGCAACCTTAAACTCTTGGGATCAAGTGATTCTCTTGTCTCAGCCTCCCGAGTAGCTGGGACTAGAGGCTCCCACCACAACGCCTGGCTATTTTTAGAGATGGGGTCTCACTCTTGCTCAGGCTGGTTTCAAATCTGTGAGCTCAGGCAATCCACTCACCTCTGCCTCCCAGAGTTCTACGATTACAGGCATGAGCCACCGTGCCTGGCCTCTTTTATCACTTCTTTAGGAAGTCAGAATCCAGCTTCCATGTGGCCCCTGGGCTAAAAGCCGGTATGGGCCTGGGGATGTCACTGTAGATGGAGACCCCATGGGAGGTCTCAGAGGCCAAGAGTTGATTATCTCAAGTTCTAGCCAAGAAGAAGGTGAGTTTGCACGAGAGATAGCACAGGATGTTGAAGAATGGTCCCAAGGGACACCCAAGTAGTGAAAAGTAGGCTTGAGGGCCTCTGGGCTGCTCTGGTCTGGGTGCTGCACATCTGTGGCTGCGGAACGCAGGCTCTGGAAAGTGGTGCTTGTGCGGCCAGCAGTTTCATCTGGGCCTCTAACATGTGCCTCGTCATCCCTTTCTTTAAAGCAATAGTGTTGCTTATTTTCCTTAACATCTCTTCTTACTACCAGCTATCATATGCTCATTGACAAATAAATTCGAAAATACAGATGAGCAAAAGAAGAAAACAAAAAGTATTTTCAGTGCTACACAAGTACTGCACAACTGGTATACGTCCCTCCAAATGGTTCCCTGTGCAAATAGAGCGTTACAGATGGATGTATTCACAGCATCAGTAATAAACTTGAACTTGTCTTATTGCCTGTTTTTTATTGTTCACCAAACAATATTTGTGAATGGCTTCCCGTGCGATCAGAGTTCAGTGGATATCTCTGAAGCACAGTTATCCCGCTGTGTGGGTGTCCTGTAATTATTTAAACCCAATGACTATTGATGGACATTTGGGTGGTTTCTGATTTTCTACCATAGAAGGCTGTGATGAGCATCTTTGTTCATTTCAGGTGACATCCTCTGAGACACTTACAGAGTATTTTTTTTTTTTTTTGCAGTTTTTGGCCAGGGCTGGGTTTGAACCCACCACCTCTAGCATATGGGGCCGGTGCCCTACTCCTTTGAGCCCCAGGTGCCGCCCCAGAGTGAGCATTTTAAGTTTCTTGATGCATATTGCCAAGTTGCTTTCCTGAAAGCTATGCAGATCGATTCTGTTATCAACAGAAGCAGCACTAGAATTTTAAAATTATAGGCTCTTAAAATTGCAAGGACACTTTGGGGTCCCTCTCTCAGTTTCTCATGCAATGCAGGAATTCTGAAGCCATCGCTCAGGAAGTATTTTCCTGCTTAGGTGCTTTTGGTGACTGGCACTCACTGCCTCTGCTTGCTGAATAGGGCCAGCTAATTGAACAGACGCAGGAAGGACTTTTGATTTACCCACTGGGCATTGCTAAGCACTTTATCTACTCCATTTTGTTTAATTCTGACCCCAAGCTCTGACTGTAGTCAGGGTCATTACCATTTTGCAAGTGGGGGTGTGGACACTCTGGGACATAAGTAAGTTACCCCAGCCGGTAAGTACTGGCAGGACCAGGAATGCCATGTGGCCTGGATGGCTCCAGAGCCTGTGCTTGTCACTACTAAGCAACATTCTAGAACATATGTTTAACCAATTCAAGTCTTATTTTTTCAGCCTGTGTTTTAAAATTAAGAGATTTCACATAAAATATCCGGATTTTTGGATTATCTTAAAGAATCAGAACGTTTGACAATACTGAGCTTTGCATTCCTAGCGTATGCAGCACCACAGTGGGAGCTACTGTCTCCTTACTTACAGGTCACCACAGACCCCACCAGGCCCTACTGCTCTCCAAGTTTCAGAATCAGCTGCCATTTACCACATACCATTTGTTTTCTCATAGTACAGAAATAGTTCTTCATGCTATGCCTCTATCAGAAAAGGCAGTGAAAAGATGTTTCAAGAAAGAAAGGAGAATATGTACATTTTTAGGAACTAAAACTTCTAGTGTACTTATGAAACAAAATATGTCCTTAGAGTTTTCCAGAGAAACAAGAACCTAGATGTAGAGAGAGAGAAAGATTGGTTGTGGAGGCTTGGTAAGTCCAAAAGCCCCAGGGTGGAGCAGGCAGACTAGAGACTCGGGAAGAGCTGCTGTTGAATCCTAAGGCTTTCTGCTGGTGGATATCTTCTTGCTCAGGGACGATCAGGCTTTGTTCTATGAAAGGCTTCAACTGCGTGGAGGAAGCCCACCCACAGTGTGGAGGGTTATCTGCTTTGCTTATAGTCCACCAATTTAAATGTTAATCTCATCCAAGAAACACTTTCACAGAAACATCCAGAATGATGTTTGACCACATATCTGTGCACTGGTCAGATAAGAGGTAATAGTCAATGTAAGAATGTTGTTGAGGCTTGGCACCCATAGTACAGTGGTTAGAGTGCTGGCCACATATACTAGGGCTGGCAGGTTCGAATCTGGCCCGAGCCTGCTAACCAACGATGACAACTACAACAAAAAAATAGCTGGGCATTGTGGCAGGTGCCTGTAAGCTCCAGCTATTTGGGAGGCTGAGGCAAGAGAATTGCTTAAGCCCAAGAGTTGGAAGTTGCTGTGAGCTATGACACCACTGCACTCTACCAAGGGTGACATAGACTCTGTCTCAAAAAAAACAAGAATGTTGTTGAAAAATTTAAAAAGGAGGCTTGGTGCTTGTGGCTCAGCGGGCTAGGGCGCCAGCCACGTACACCTGAGCTGGCGGGTTCGAATCCAGCCCAGGCCCGCCAAACAACAATGATGGCTGCAACCAAAAAATGGCCGGGCATTGTGACGGGCACCTGTAGTCCGAGCTACTTGGAAGGCAGAGGCAGGAGACTCGTTTGAGCCCAGGAATTGGAGGCTGCTGTGAGCTGTGATGCCACAGCACTCTACCCAGGGCGACAGCTTGAGGCTCTGTCTCAAAAAGAAAAAAAAAAGAAAAATTTAAAAAGGAATCAGTTGCTTCCAGCTTTCTAACACTG
>CAUYRH010037838.1:0-17350 GCA_963574655.1 Perodicticus potto | reverse complement strand
CTGCAAAAAAAAAAAACTTGTTTAATCACCAACTACATCAAGATACAGAGCGTGTCCATGACCCCAGAATGTCCCCTTTCCACTCAAGTCTCCCCCAGCCCCAGGCAACCACTATTCTGATTACTATCACAATAGATAGTTTTGTCTGTTCTCACCTGCATTCTATTCTATTCTACTCTTTTCTTTTCTTTTTTCTCTTCTTTTCTTTTCTTTTCTTTTCTTTCTTTCTTTTCTTTTCTTTCTTTCTTTCTTTTTTTTTTTTTTTTTTGAGACAGAGCCTCAAGCTGTCGTCCTGGGTAGAGTGCCATGGCATCACAGCTCACAGCAACCTCCAACTCTTGGGCTCAAGCGAGTCTCCTGCCTCCGCCTCCCAAGTAGCTGGGACTACAGGCGCCCGCCACAATGCCCGGCCATTTTTTGGTTGCAGCCGTCATCGTTGTTTGGCCGGTCCGGCATGGATTCGAACCCGCCAGCTCAGGTGTACGTGGCTGGTGCCTTAGCCTGTTGAGCCACAGGAGCTGAGCCTATCTCTAGAACTCTTAACATGCAAAACTAAAACTCTATAACCATTAAACAGTAACTCTCCCCCTTGGCTAAGCCCCTGGCAACCACCATCCTACTTTCTATCTCTATGAATTTGAGTATTTTAATTTAAGTTGAGAGACTAGTTGATGAGTGTTCATTTTGTTTCATGCTTCATAACTTGTATAGAGCATGACACATATACACATATGTAAATTTTTTGTATGTATAAAATAGTACATACCTTCTTTTCCATTTTTAAAAAAATTCAGTCCCCAGGGCAGCACCTGTAGCTCAGTCAGTAAAGGCGCCAGCCCATATACTGAGGGTGCGGGGATCAAACCCAGCCCCCGACGAGCTGCAACAAAAAAATAGCCGGGCGGCTCGGCGCCTGTGGCTCAACGGGCTAAGGCGCCAGCCACGTACACCTGACCTGGCAGGTTCGAAACCCGGGCCCGCCAAACAACAATGACAGCTGCAACCAAAAAATGGCCGGACGTTGTGGCGGGCGCCTGTAGTCCCAGCTCCTTGGGAGGTGGAAGCAGGAGACTCGCTTGAGCCCAGGAATTGGAGGTTGCTGTGAGCTGTGATGCCACTGCACTCTATCCAGGGTGACAGCTTGAGGCTCTGTCTCAAAAAAAAAAAATAGCCGGGCGTTGTGGCGGGCGCCTGTGGTCCCAGCTACTCGGGAGACTGAGGCAAGAGAATCACCTAAGCCCAGGAGTTGGAGGTTGCTGTGAGCTGTGTGACACCACGGCACTCTACCGAGGGCAATAAAGTGGACTCTGTCTCTACAAAAAAAAAGAAAATTCAGTCTCCATTGAAACTGTCAAAAATTGACAATGCCAACTATATTTCAAGTCATCATGGCAGGGTATTGGGAAAAGTTTTCAATTAGCAATAATTGTGCCTCAGATAAACTTCATTGGCTGTGATACTGCCATTGTGCAAAGCTACATACCTTATTTTTTAAAGGTTTGATAAATGGAAACATAAAGAATGACAATACCCCAAATTGGCCATAACATGGCAAGCATTTAATTGATACAATTGTAAAGGCATTTTATAATTAATACACAACAAAATTAGCAAATATTTTATGGATTTTTAGAGCAACTGTGTTTTCATCTCAGTTTCTGATTGTTCATTGTTAGTATACAGAAATGTGATTAATTTTTGTATCTTTTGCTAAAGTCATTTATCAGTTCTAGGAGGTATTGTTATTGTTGACTCTGAGATTTTCTACGTAGATGTCCCCCAATCATGTCTTTTGTGAATAGGGACATTTTTTTCCCTTCCATTCTGGATTTTGTTTTTGTTTTGTTTTGAGACACAGTCTAACTCTGTTACCCAGCGCTAGAGTGCTAGGGTGTCATAACTCAAAACAACCTCAAACTACTGGGCTCAAGCCATCCTCTTGCCTCAGCCTCCCCAGTAGCTAGGATTACAGGTACCTGCCACAACACCTGGCTATTTTTAGAGAGAGTCCCGCTCTTGCTCAGGTTGATCTCCTACTCCAGAGCTCAATCAATCCACTTACCTCAGCCTCCTAGAGTGCTAGGATTACAAGTGTGAGCCATCACATCTGACCTTGCGTGCTTTTTATTTCTTTTTCTTGCCTTATTGACAGGGCTAAGGCTTTGTGTATGATGTTAAATAGGAGTGGGAAGAGTAGACATTCTTGGCCAGGTGCAGTGAGCAAGAGTGAGACCCCATCACTACTAAAAATAAAAAATTAGCTGGGCTTCGTAGAGGGCCTGTAGTCTCAGTTACTTGGGAGGCTGAGGCAGGAGCATCACTTGAGCCCAGAATTTGAGGTTGCTGTGAGCTAGGCAGATGCCATGGCACTCTAGCCTGGGAAGCAGAGTGAAACTGTTATCTCAAGGAAAAAAAAAAAAAAAAAAAAAGGAAGGCCGGTGGCTTCCTTGGTGGCTCACACCTATAATCCTAGCCTTTAGCACTCTGGGAGGCAGAGGCGGTGGATTGTTTGAGCTCAGGAGATCAGAGACCAGCCTGAGCAAGAGTGAGATCCCCATCTCTATCTACTAAAAAGAGGACAAAACTACCAAGAAGATAGCTTGGGCCCAGTTTGAGGTTGCAATGAGGTATGACCCCTCGAAACTTTAGTCTGGGGCAACAAAGAGATTCCATCTCAAAAAAACAAACACACACACAAAAACCAAACCAGCAAAAAAAGAAGAGTAGACATCCTTGCTTTGTTCCTAATCTGAGGGAGAGGGAGAAAGCATTCTCCATGTGTTGGCCAGCTCTTTGTAAAATTTTGTAATGAATATTTTGTAAATAAAGGTACATTTAGCTACAATTTCCCATTTCCCCTATGTATGGCTACTTAAGGGGCAACTTTTGGGACACCATGTATTAGGTGTGCTAGACCTTGGGAATATAAGCCAAAAAAAAAGATACAGTCCCTGTTCTCAGGGAGTTGAACCTATCAGAGACACAGGCGCAAACAGCTCCATGCAAACTGACAGCACTGCAACGCTGCGTCTGCCCACGGGGCCCAGACGCGCTCTCCGAGTGTCTGTGT
This sequence comes from Perodicticus potto, assembly GCA_963574655.1. Classification (NCBI taxonomy): domain Eukaryota; kingdom Metazoa; phylum Chordata; class Mammalia; order Primates; family Lorisidae; genus Perodicticus; species Perodicticus potto. Next base: position 14,280 of record CAUYRH010037838.1, on the reverse strand, counting down.
CGAGACACCTGATGATCACCCAGCTGCAGGGCCGGGAAGGAGGGCCGCAACTTCTCCAGTTAACCTCAGATCGTGGCGGGGAGACACAGAGACTTGCTGTTCCCATAGCAACAGGACTAGTCCCCCTCTACGGGCCTGTCGGTCACTTCTGATCAGCATCGTGGTGGCCAAGAAAGGCCGCGCCTGGTCTCCCAGTTCAGAAGGCCCGCAGACTCCGGGCTGTAACTGAACCACCCGAGCCCCGCGTCTCTGATTGGCTCTAGCAGACGGAGGGGGTGGGATGGGCCGGTGAGGGGCGTAGCCTGCCGCCTCTCAAACTTCTCTAAGTTTTGTCAGAGCGGAAGCCGACCTCGCTCGCCCCGGAAGTGCAAAGTCTGCTCCCCGGCAGGTGTAGGTTCCGCCGGTGAAGGCTGCTCGCTTCACGATGCCGGGAGCCGCAGCAAATGGGTCAGAGTTGTCCGAGAGGATCGAGAGTTTCGTGGAGACCCTGAAGCGGGGCGGCGGGCAGCGAAGCTCCGAGGACATGGCTCGGGAGACTTTGTGGCTGCTGCGCCGAATCATCACGGACCACCGCTGGAGCAACGCGGGTGAGGCAGACCTAGTTTTACCTGCGACCCCAGCCCCTTTGCATGCCCTGCCCCACGGCCGAACGCGCCCCGGCCTCACGCCTGCTGGCTCCGCTCACTCTGTGTCTTTTGGACTGCAGGGGAGCTCATGGAGCTGATCCGCAGAGAGGGCAGGAGGATGACGGCCGCGCAGCCCTCTGAGACCACCGTAGGCAACATGGTGCGGAGAGTTCTTAAGATCATCCGGGAGGAGTATGGCAGGTCAGGCAGGTTGGATTTGGGAGCGCTTTTGCACGAGCCCATGCTTGAGACTTTATTGTAGCTGAACAGCTCCTGTTTTCTGTCGGACCACTCCTCCTCACCTCTCTCTTTGATCTTCTTGCTTTCCTAGACTCCACGGACGCAATGACGAGAGTGATCAGCAGGAGTCCCTGCATAAGCTCTTGACATCCGGAGGCCTGAATGAGGATTTCAGCTTCCATTATGCCCAACTTCAGTCCAACATCATTGAGGCGATTAATGAGCTGCTAGTGGAGCTGGGTAAGAGCCTTGATCACTGGATGGACAGGACAGGCTGCAGACAAACAAGGGAACAAGAGCTCCTGGAAGTTGTTCATCAGCAGAGCTGGGAGATTATCAACCTACTGGTTCTCAGAAGTTTGCCCTCCTTCCTGATTAGATGTTGGAATAGGTGGCAGGACTAAAGTAATTACCCCCTGAACTTTTACTTACAGACCAACACTTTAGAAACTCCAGATGCACTGTGGCAGTGACTTATTAAGACAAAGTTTTATTTTCAATTTAAAGAAAACGAAGTCCCTAAAACTACTGAACTTCCTTCCTCTTGAATGTTTACACACACCTCTATACCAACTCCATCTCCCTGGTCTTTGTGACCCAAGAGATCAGCACATATTCATTATGTTCAGAGGGTGAAGAAGCTGCTTCCAAATTCCTCCCCTGTTTTTCTCCTCTGGCCTCCCTCTCTCAAGTGAGACGTTGCGGCCACTTTTTGGAGGAAGAGTTCTTTTAAGGGGAAGCTCTGCTTATCCCATTCAGCACTTTAGGATTTCCCAGATTGCCATTTCTTGCCTAAATTCATTGTCTTCTTTTTTTGTTTGTTTTTTTTTTTTTTGAGACAGAATCTCATTATGTCATCCTCCATAGAGTGCTGTGGCATCACAGCTCACAGCAACCTCAAACTCTTGGGCTTAAGCGATTCTGTTGCCTCAGCCTCCCAAGTAGCTAGGACTACAGGTGTCTACCACAGCGCCCAACTATATTTAGAGATGAGGTCGCACTCTGGCTTTGGCTGGTCTCGAAGCTGTGAGCTCAGGGAGTCCACCCACCTCGGCCTCCCAGAGTGAATTTGTTGTCTTCAAAATCAGTTATAAGGAGCTAAGGTGGCAGGAGGGGGTTGATGAGTAGGGGTGTTTCCAAGAAACAGGCAAACAGAGAACTTGGGAAGTAGAAAATCCCAGAGGAGTGGGGCTTTTAAGAAATTATGACATTTCATTTAAAACAAGCAGGCCTGCGATACACAGGGTCTGCTAGGTGGGAGTGTCCTTTTCTATATTTTGGTCATGTCTGTTTGTGTTGTAGCATGGCAGTTTCACATTTTTCTTACAAAACTGTTCTTGTAGAAGGGACAACTGAGAACATTGCAGCCCAAGCCCTGGAACACATCCACTCCAATGAGGTGATCATGACCATTGGCTTCTCCCGAACAGTAGAGGCCTTCCTCAAAGAAGCTGCCCGAAAGAGGAAATTCCATGTCATTGTGGCAGAGTGTGCTCCTTTCTGCCAGGTAGGGGGATTGCTGGAATTGCTAAGATAAAGTAAAACATTTAAGGACTTTTCAGGTTGTCATCCTGTGAACATTCTTAAGCATTGGTTTAAGAAAGTTGGGTGAACTGCTGAGGCCAAAGAAAAGTAAATCTTTATTTTTTTAGAAATCAAAATGTCCTTGAAGATGACTGAATGTTTGATCTGATCTCACGCAATCCTTAGGGTCTCAAAAAGGAAATAATGGGTCTTGTAAAGGAAATATGGAAGACTGCCAGATGTTGTAAAATACTGAGCCGGGAGTTATCTTTTCAGCTAGCTTGATTATGCCAGCAAGCTGTATTTCTAGTTTTGTGGTTGCTCTAGAGCTACGGTGGAGTATTATACATTTATTAGCTTCCCTTGGGCTTCTCTGAAGCTTATCAGAGCTACCATAGGAGAAAAATGAGTTATCTGTTGGAAGTTGCATACTGGATATGCCCACATCACAGAATTCCCCAGATCCAGTTACATTTGAGAGCTCTTTTCACTGTCTCTCGCTCTTTCTACTAGCATTAGTCTTCTGTCCTATTGCAGGGTCATGAAATGGCTGTCAATTTGTCCAAAGCAGGTATTGAGACAACTGTTATGACTGATGCTGCTATTTTTGCTGTTATGTCAAGAGTCAACAAGGTGGGTGTATTTGGAGTTATTGTGTTGAATTCATGAGGATTATACTTCTAAAATATTGTATTTTATCTCTTCCTATAATAGTCATGGTAAAGGAAGAGTTTCCAGGACCTTTTGGAAGTCCATATTTAGGCCTTTTTAATCTATTAACTAAGTTCTTTTTACTGTTCCTCACATGAAGTACCCTCTACATGTGATTAAAGCACTGAAAAGAATCAAGTGAAGAAAAAAGAAAAGAATCAAGTAGAGCTAAGCCAGGAGTGTCATCGGCTAGGGATTGGCTACACAGCTCCCTCCTCATACTCCAAGAACTTGGCACTGGTGGATGGTGAATGATAAAGCTCCTTACTTCTCAGATGGTGTGGCATATCTATTTCCAGAAAATAGGGGGCAGACAGCAGTAGGTTTTGTAGTTTCTTGTCCCATTTTGCATTAATCCTTTTCTGGGTAATGCACTTTTAAGCTCGAACTTGTACTGAATGAGCCTAGGATCTTTTTCCCTCTACTGCTCTGTGGCATATCCGGATGCCAGGTCTGAGGCCTGAGCATTCAGCCTCTTGTGGCTATTGGCCCTTTCAAGGCTCTTCCTCCAGGGTGGCTGACAGTTTTCTTCCTATTCCAAAGGTGATCATTGGCACAAAGACCATCCTGGCTAATGGTGCCCTGAGAGCGGTGACAGGAACTCACACTCTGGCACTGGCAGCAAAGCACCATTCCACCCCACTCATCGTCTGCGCACCTATGTTCAAACTCTCTCCACAGGTATGTCTGTCTCTCTCTAGCAGGTAGCCAACAGAGAGAAGGAAGCCACAGTGTAGATTTGAACTCTAGGCCTCAACTTACTTATTCTGGGTCCTCTTTTTGTCTGCATTTACTCAATGGATTAGATTTAGTGGTGACTGGAGAGAGCCACATAAGTCTTAGTCCAGGAAAAACAATCAATAGTTACAATCTGCCAGCATTAGGAAGTCAAAATTATATCAGGACAATATGTAGTTGGGAAAGGCCCTTTGCTTACAATTGCTACCACTCCCTGTTACCTTGACCAGTTTTGAAGATGCTAAGCAGGTTGAAACTAGGATCATAGAATCAGTTTTATTGGTCATTGTTCCAGGGCCTGTCCTCTGTAGCCTAAAATACAAGCAGTTACTAAGTGAAGAGCCATTTCATCAGTGACAGAAGTTATTTGCTTTGACAATATAAGCCTATTTATATGTCTCTTTTTTAAAAATTGAGGTGAAATTCACATAACATATAATTAACCACTTTAAAATATACAGTTCAGTGGTATTTAGTCCATTGACAGCATTGTGCAACCACCACTCTCTAGTTTGAAAACCTTTTCATCGTCCCTGGAAAACACCCTATATCCATTGGGCAATCACTCCTCATTCCTGCTTCTCCCCATCTCCTAGTGACAGCTAATGTGCTTCCTGGCTCGGTGGATTTGCCTGTTTTGGATATTTTGTATAAAGAGAATCATACAATAAGAAGTCTCAGACATTTTATGTGTGACACCTTCACTTAGCATGATGTTTCCAAGGTTTATCCATGTTGTAACATAGGTCAGAATGTCCTTTCTTTTTTTTTTTTTTTTTGTTGAGACAGAGTCTCACTATGTCGCCCTTGATAGAGTGCTGTGGTGTCACAGCTCACAGCAACCTCAAACTCTTGTGCTCAAGCGATTCTCTTGCCTCAGCCTCCCAAGCAGCTGGGACCACAGGTGCCTGCTACAACGCCTGGCCACCTTTCTTTGCAGTTGTCATTGTTGTTTTTAGCTGGCTTGGGCCATGTTCGAACTTGCCACCCCTGGTGTATGTGGCTGTCTCTGTAACCACTGTGCTGCAGGTGCCGAGTCAGAGTGTCCTTTCTTTTTAAGGCTGAATCTCTTCCATTATATGAATATATCTCTATTTATCCCTTCATTTGTTGATTCTGCCTTTTGGGTTTTATGAATAATGCTGCTATGAGCATTTGTGTATAAGTTTTCTGTGTGGACATATGTTTTCATTTTCCTTGGGTATGTTATCTAGGCGTGGAATTGCTGGGTCTCTGTTTCTTTGAAAACTTTTTCTAATATGTTTATTAAAAAAAAAAAAAACAACTTTTTTCTAGTTCCCCAATGAAGAAGATTCATTTCATAAGTTTGTGGCTCCTGAAGAAGTCCTGCCTTTCACAGAAGGTACAGAAGTTGCGTGCGTGCGTGCGTGCGTGCGTCTTGGGGTTTTGTGCATGCTTGTGTTTTGGTCTTTGTGTTGTTTTGGTGGTCAGGAGAATCGATTGAATACTGTTCAGGGTGTGTTTTTTTAATCATACTTCTTGTGGGGACTGTTTTCTTTAGCAGCTCAAAGTGCTTGGGGGACCTATCTGATCCATGGTAATTTGTTCTGAGACTAATAGATTTTAGCCGAGTTACTGGGGCAATGGAGGGTTGGATCACCCAGCATTAACTAGATTTTCTTTGTGTATTATTTGAGATACAGGAAATAACCAAGTAGGAAAATGTACCTGTTTCAGTTGTTATAGGGAGTCATTTTGGTGAACTGACTGCCAAAGGAAGCAGGCCTTGAATTGTAGATTGCTTTGGGTGCTGGGGGTCCTTTTCTTTGGCTTCTAAAGACAGCAGCTCAGCTCCATAAGCCTGCTGCCTCATCAGCGGTTAAACTGGCCTTATACCTGCTGAGGAAATCCCAGTGCTTGGGATCCTAATTCTTGGAAGTCAAATGACCTCATTTGTTTATTTAGACAATTCCTTGTTCAAGAAGTAGTTATGGGTGGTGCCTGTGGCTCAAGGAGTAGGGCACTGGCCCCATATACTGGAGGTAGCAGGTTCAAACCCGGCCCCGGTCAAAAAAAAAAAACCTGCAAAAAAAAAAAAAAGTAGTAGTTATTAAGCAACAACTCTGTATCCAGCGCTATCTTAGGCACTAGGGATATAACAAAGAATAAGAGAGGCAAAGCCCTGTTCCTATAGAGCTTACATTCTGTGGAAGACAGATGAGTAAATGTTAGATCATGGGATATTTTAGGAAGAAATCTAGGAAGGGTGATGTGATAGAAAGTAGAGAATAATTAAGGTTGGGGGTCTTAATGAGATTACATTTCAGCTGAGTCTTGAATGAGTGGAGCCCAGCACATGAAGATCAAAGAAAGAGCTTTGCAGGTGCTGGTGCGAAGGCCTGAAATGGGTATGTGCCTAACCTGTTGGAAAAAGGTGGCCATGTGGCTGGAAAGTAGGGAGTGGTGCGAATTGTAATTAATGTGGTATGGCAGGGAGTGGCCAAATCCTGAAGCTTGTAGTCCCAAGTTTGAATTTTATTTTCAGGGCTATGCAAAGGTATTGGAGAGTTTTAAGCAGGGAGTATTGTAATCTGAAGTTAAGCTTCCTTTCTGTGGATAGCTAGTATTCCTGTATTATCAAGCCTAAAATCTATATGCTACTGAACTATCAGAGTAGGAACCTGTTTTTTTCTTTAGCACATGTGCTTGCTTTTCAGGGGACATTCTGGAGAAGGTCAGCGTTCATTGCCCTGTGTTTGACTACGTCCCCCCAGAGCTCATTACCCTCTTTATCTCCAATATTGGTGGGAATGCACCGTCTTACGTCTATCGCCTGATGAGTGAACTCTACCACCCGGATGATCATGTCCTATGACCACCACCTGTCCTAAGCAGAAATCGCCTGGACAGACCCAGAATGGAGAGAGACTTCAGTGCTGCTGCTGAAACCCGTCCTTCTTGCAGTGGGGGAGTGAACAGAAGTCAAACTGGAAAAAGCCTTGATACTGTCACCTGCCCTTTTAGTCATCCCACAAGAAGGCACACATCCAGGCCTGTTTTTTGCCTTTCAGGCCTTCACAGAGCAGCAGGGCTTCACTTACTGATTTTGGAGTCTCTTAGTGACTGCGCCTGCATCTGTTTCAGGAACTTAAACTTTATGGTTCAGAGGTGTGTTAAACTTAGCACGGAGTAACTTGCTGGGATACAGATTTTTGTCAGAAATGGCTACCACACCTCTTCCTAGGCTATGCCAATAAAAGCTACTTGAAGGTTCCTGAGTTGGTTTATTTATTGTCCTGCTCTGATTGAACTGCTTGAAACAGCAGCAGCAGAGTCCTTTTCGTGTTTTCATAGAGGGCGGTAATTAGAAAAGTCTAAAACATAGAAGAGTGGTTACCGAATGGAAGTATTTATAGTTTCCTTTCTAATTCACTGGAAATGGCCCTGAACAACTTGTTAGTCTGAGAGAATGGTTCCAAAATCTCTGCAATCATCAGAATCAACTGGGAGCTTCACCTCAGACCTACTGCGTCTGATCTCAGGGGTAGCACGTGGCATGTGTGGAACGCTGGTCAGAAAAGGATCTTCTCGTGCACTGCTTAGAGGACTGTTAATTGGTATGACCTTAGAAGGTAGGACATTTACACTGTAGAACATCATTATGTAGGCATACCATCATTATGCAGAAGTTTCAAAAGGGTGGTGTGAGGGTAGGATCTGGATTAAAGATATTTTTAGCTGATTCACCCTGTGTTTAATATGAATTCCTGTTATTTAAAAATCTGTACATTATGGCGGGGTGTGGTAGTCACACCTGTAATCTCAGCATTTTGGCAGGCACACACAGTGAGACCCTATCTATCTATACTTGTTTTCTTTGTTTAATCTTTTTTTCTTTTTTTTTTTGAGACAACCTCAAGCTGTCGCCCTGGGTAGAGTGCTGTGGCATCACAGCGCACAGCAACCTCCAACTCCTGGGCTCAAGCAATTCTCTTGCCTAAGCCTCCCAAGCAGCTGGGACCACAGGCGCCTACCACAACGCCCGGCCATTTTTTGGTTGCAGTCGTCATTGTTGTTTGGTGGCCCGGGCTGGATTCGAACCCGCCAGCTCAGGGTGTATGTGGCTGGCGCCTCAGCTGCTTGAGCCACAGACGCCGAGCCTGTTTAATCTTTTCTTTATTTTGAGACAGAGTCTCACTCTACTGCCCCAGGGTAGTGTGCCATGGCATTCTAGTTCACAGCAACCTCAGTCTCTTGGGCTCAAGAGATCTTGCCTCAGCCTCCCGAGTAGCTGGGACTACAGGTGTGTACCACCACACCCAGCTAGATTTTCTACTCTTAGTAGAGAAGGGGTCTCATTCTTGCTCAAGCTGATCTGGAACTTGTGATCTCAGGCAATCCACCTGCCTTGGCCTCCCAGAGTGCTGGGATTACAAGCATGAGTGAGACACAGCACTGGGGCTGGGACCCAGTCTTTTTAAAAAAGGAAAAAAAAAATCTGTACATTATAAAATATCAGGTTTATTGCTTTCCTTAAAAACTCAGATTTGGCATGTCTCAGTCCACATTGCCAAGTGGGTAGCACCTGATTCCATTAGGTGGAAAACACTCAGTTTACTCTGATTCCTACCAGATCTATTTTACATGTTTACATTACCTGCCTAACCCCTGTAGATACTTGAATCATGACCCTTGTGTTGAAAGAATGGGGCAGATTTGCGCTGGACCCGGTGGTTCATGCCTGTAATCCTAGCACTGTGGGAGACTGAGGTGGGCAGATTGCCTGAGCTCACTAGTTTGAGACCATCCTGAGCCAGAGCGAGACTTCATCTCTAAAAAAATAGCTGGGCTTGCTGAGCTCTGGTAGTCCCAGCTGCTTGGGAGGCTGAGACAAAGAGAATCACTTGAGCCCAAGAGTTTAAAGTTGCTGTGAGGTATGATGCTATGGCACTCTACTGGGGGCAACAAAGTGAGACTCTCCAAAAAAAAACAGAAAGAAAGAATGTGGTAGATTTGCAAGGAGGTCCATTTTTATATTCTGTTGTCTAAAAATAAGCTGGAAAAAAGCTGTAGAGCAATATGCATATGACCCTATTTCATTAAATGTACACAGGAAAGTTTAAGAGTATAACATTAAACAGTGGCAAGAAGGGGCACATCTAGATTCTATTCCTAATGTGTTAGTAATTTGCAGTTTTTACCTAAAATGTGGGCCTGATGGTCTAGATGATTTGCCATGTTCAGAAACTAGTGATTCAAAGCAGAGGAACCCAGGGTGCCTGTCACAGGGCTGGTCCCCTGCAGCAGTGTCTGGGTAGGAGCACTAGGAGTCTGCACTTGTAACCAGCACCTGCAGGGTTTAACAGGTGGTTTTTTTGTTTTGTTTCCTATCGATAGGGTCTCACTATGGTGCTCAGGCTAGTTTTCTTTTTTTTTTTTTTGTAGAGACAGAGTTTCACTTTATTGCCCTCGGTAGAGTGCCATGGCGTCACACAGCTCACAGCAACCTCCAACTCCTGGGTTTAGGTGATTCTCTTGCCTCAGCCTCCTGAGTAGCTGGGACTACAGGCGTCCGCCACAATGCCTGGCTATTTTTTTGTTGCAGTTTGGCTGGCGCCCTACTCACTGAGCCACAGGCACTGCCCAGGTGTTTTTTTTTTTGAGACAGATTCTCACTTTGTCACCCTTGGTAGAGTGCCGTGGTGTCACAGCTCACAGCAACCTCAAACTCTTGGGCTTAAGCGATTCTCTTGCCTCAGCCTCCCAAGTAGCTGGGACCACAGGCGCTGGCCACAATGCCCTTCTATTTTTTTGTTGTAGTTGTCATTGTTGTTTGGGGAGCTGAGGCCGGGTTCCCGTCAGCCCTGGTGTATGTGGCCAGCGCCCTAACCGATGAGCTACAGGTGCTGAGCCTTAACAGGTGATTTGGAACCACTCTTCGGTAAACACTGGTCAGAGGTAGGTTTTAAGAGAAAAGCCTCTACTCTTTGCTATGTATTCAAGATAGATTTTTTTGCCTTAGGCCTCTTGTTTTCCTGGGGGAAAAAACAAGATTGAAGAGAGTCAGAATTTAAGACTGACCTAAAAGCTGTGTGACTCAGAAGAGCCTGAGTCACTCAGGCCTCAGTCTGCCACTTACTTCTTAAAGCATCTAAGACCCCATGCTTTCTCAGTGAAGTGTCTTGTAGCTACCAATTACAAGCAATTGTCTCCTGCGAAGGCACCAATTCTAGCAACAACTCACTTGGGTACAATTGTGTGGTTTGGAGTAAAAGTGGCAATGAAGCAAGGAACTTAGATCTGTTCTTGGCTCCAAAAATGCTTTCTGATGCTTGTCCTTTGTGCATCTTAGTCTGTGTGTCTAAAATTAGCAGCAGAACCCTTCCCAGGCATAGCTGCAGTAGCTGAAGGGTAGAAGCTCTGTCTCTGGCCAGCTTTACTGCACCTAGAACAGAAGAACTGCAGGAATGTATATTCTTTAGCATCTTTCTTACCCCCATTAAGAAAAACCCGAAAAAGCTCATCTTCCCAATTCCCTCTCCCTCTGTTCCAATTTGAAGAGGGGTAAATATTGGGAAGAGAACTTGAACTAAACAGAGCGAGACTGAGGAGTTCCCTGCTGACTCACTACCTGTCAGCCTGTTTGGGAAGACCTCTTGCCGCTTGGAGAGGAACAAGGATTCCAGGGATATGAAAGCCTTCCTGAATATGCTAACGAGACCAAGTTAGAGAACATAATGCAGTTTGTAAGACACTTTTCCCACGGTTTCTATCTTCCAGTTTGGGCAAAGGGCAGGAAAGGCACAGTTCTTGGAACTCAAAGCAGGAACAGAAATGCCTAATTTAGCCTCAGAAGAGAAGTCCTTGAAAAATGCTGTACCAAGAAAAACTGAAGTGTAAAATGATACCTGAAAGAAATCAGTGCGGGTACCCGAAGGATCCTAAGTTCCACAGATGTGCTTCAAAACCATTTCACAAAGCAATCTGTTGCATCTGTCTTTGGGTCAACAAAGGCTGCTAGTGTACGACTTCCACCGTGGTGCTACGGGACTCTAATACAGTATGTAGAACGCAGTAGATCAGAACCACGTGCTGTAAAGATCACACCAGATGGTGAGACGAGGCCCATGCTACCCACCTATCCTCGCAAAAACTCCCTCTGCAGACATGCACCTAGTTGACACAAAAGAGCTATTTTGAAATGCGGTTTAGAAGTGTTTTATATCTGGCCGACCTTGCTTTGAAGTATTCTTTCATTGAGCATACAGCTGTTCCAGGATATTGCACATGGTGCAGCAATTATTATTAATAAAGAGCTATAGTCTAAGCTGCCAGTCTCTGCATCACCCACACAATGGAGCACAGGCCTTGAGCCTAAGTGCTCTTGAGCTAGTGGTTGCTTGATGTTATATTAAATACTGGGCTAGAGAGAAGGATCCTTCCAGTAGTATTTTTTCAGGCATGTTACATTTAGAATTAAGACCTGCCCAGAGAAGAAGTTACTTAGTGGTAAAGAAGCCAAAACTTGATAAGATTCCTAAAATTCATAATTTACATGTAAAATTCTATAGTTATGTTATGTAACAGTAAGCTGCTAATAGCAGTAGGTAACTCCAGACCATCTCTTTTTAATTTGTTTGTTTGGATCACTGTAAGACAGTTCTTGCTTTTTTTTTTTTTTTTGAAACAAAGTCTCACTTTGTCACCCTTGGTAGAGTGTCATGGCATCATAGCTCATAGCAACCTCTAACTCTTGGGCTTAAGCAATCCTCTTGCCTCAGCCTCCTGAGTAGCTGAGACTACAGATGCCTGCCACAACGCCAGGCTATTTTTAGAGATGGGGTCTTGCTTTGGCTCCAGCTGGTCTTGAACCTGTGAGCTCAGGTGATCCACCCACCTCGGCCTCCCAAAGTGCTGGGATTATAGGCGTGAGCCACAGTGCCCGGCCTTTTCTTGTTTTTGAAGTAAACAAGAGCAAGTGTCAGACTAGGCTGGTCCAATCCCACTTCCACAGGCGGCTGCTGGAGTCAGGTTAGCTCCTGCCTCCCTAGGTTACGGAAAGCAGGATACTCATTCCCACAAGCTCTGATCAGGTTCCCTGAACTGTGTCAGATGTTTCTAGATAAGACTGAGTGCTCTGTAGTGGACAGGCACGGAATGAAAATGACTCAAGGGTTGGAACAACCATAAGCCATATGATAACCTCTATTTTCTTTATAGCGCCCCCCCCACTGAATGATGGCTAAATGAGTAAGTAGAAGGATAGAAGGAAGAAGGAAAGAGGATTTGGTGCAGATTATTCAGTGTTTTGGTTTCCCAGACCTTCTTTTCCCCTTATGGCCCTACTTTTTTGCTGTCTCACTATTGATGGGAGACTTTAGTTGAGAAAGGGCAAAATAGACACGATATGTAGTGGCCAACAAACTGTCGGTTCTCTTTGTTAGCCTGCTTTTGTAAGGGCTTTAGGGAATGGGTGGCCTTCCTGGTGGAAATGGAGTGAATCTGCTTCTGGCCAGAAACTGTTCTCTTCACTCAGCTGTGCTGCAACTGGCTCCCAGCAGAAGCTTCAGCTGCGCTGGCTTGTCAGGCCCTCTAGGAACTCAGGTGCTCATCTAATGTTCTCACTTGGCAACGCTTCCTCAGCACCCTATACATCTCTGGAACTCGGGCTTGGGCACCCTCCTGCTCTCCCCGTGTAGCTTGCCTTGGTTTTCTCACTGTCCGTTGTGTCCAAATGCCAGCTGTTCATTTGTGTCTGCCCTCTCATTGCTAGAACCACTCCATTCTCACTGCTAATGGAATTCCAGATCCCAGCGAGGCTCTGGACCTTGCCCGCGCCCTTCCTGGCTCTCCCTGCATTCTAGCCTATACTCCATATTTTGCCTTAACTCTATAGTCTTACTCTGACTGTGACTGTCACCTCCTCTCAGTAATAAAGAGCTACCTATGACTCACAGATCCCTAAGTTGATATGAAATTACTATAGTCTAACGGATTCCTTGTCTCTCTTCCTGACTAAAGTCAAGTCTCTTAAAAGTAGAGACAGCTGGCTCAGCACCTGTGGCTCAATGGGCTAAGGCGCCAGCCACGTACACCTGAGCTGGCGGGTTCGAATCCAGCCCGGGCCCGCCAAACAATGACGGCCGCAACCAAAAAACCACCCGGCGTTGTGGCGGGCGCCTGTAGTCCCAGCTACTTGGGAAGCGGAGGCAAGAGACTGGCTTGAGCCCAGGAATTGGAGGTTGCTGTGAGCTGTGATGCCACTGCACTCTATCCAGGGTGACAGCTTGAGGCTCTGTCCCCCCCCCCCCCAAAAAAAACCCTAACAGGTGATAAAAGTAATCTATAAGATATTTTTGGCTAATAGGTTGTTTTTATGCTGATGCACGCTATAGAGCTTATAAATTATTAGACTTATTAGACTAGGTTAATTATCTCTTACATTGCTTAAGTCAGTCTAGTTACATAATTTATGAAGAATTTTTTCTAATCCTCTCAAGGAAACAGTAGTTTGGGCTTGGCATCTGTGCTTAGCGGTTAGGGCACCGGCCACGTAACACCGAGGCTGGAGGGTTCAAGCCCAGCCCGGGCCTGCTAAACAACGATGACAACTACAACAAAAGAACAGCGAGTGCTGTGGCGGTGACTGTAGTACCAGCTACTTGGGAGGCAGAGGCAAGAGGATCGCTTGAGACCAAGAATTTGAGGTTGCTGTGAGCTATGATGTCATACTCTACCAAAGGCGACAGAGTGAGACTCTGTCTCTAAAAAAACAAACAACAAAAACACCCTCCCGGCAGCAGCTCTGGAGAGTGGAGGCAGTGGACAAGGTGCTCTGCCCCCTGGGCCTGGAGGCAGAGCCCCTGACAGCCTTGCAGATGCCCTGAAAATACTGTCCTTTCTAAGGTCATGTCTCCCAGTCTATGAAACCCCACTTATATGCATTTAGGAGAATAAAGGTCATCTAGAATGTGGTGCCTATTCTTCAGGGTTCCAATTACATCACTCTACAAAGATCCCCTTGAAAGTGAGTGCAATTTCCCCTGGACTTTCTCTGGGGCACACACTAATGAATGTAGAACTTTCACTGCTCCTGTAAGATTCACTCCAGGGTTGCTGGCAGATGAGCTTTTCTTCCATGAGCACAACTTTGTTTCCTGTATTAAAACATGAGGAAAATCGTTCCATTGATATAAAGCCATTTGGAGCAGGCTGGCCAGGAAATAAAAAAGTGGAAATTCTCACTGCATCATCTTACTAATTGTATAGTACCCAGTCACAGTAAAATTACCAGCTGGTTTTTGCTGGGTTTTTCCCCTCCTATAGTCTACTTAGTCTTTTTTTTTTTTTTTTTTTTTGAGACAGAGCCTCAAGCTGTCACCCTGGGTAGAGTGCCGTGGCATCACAGCTCACAGCAACCTCCAATTCCTGGGCTCAAGTGAGTCTCTTGCCTCTGCCTCCCAAGTAGCTGGGACTACAG
>CAUYRH010037837.1:0-10833 GCA_963574655.1 Perodicticus potto | reverse complement strand
ATTAAGCTCCTTTACGCTCCCGGGTTCTGGTTTCACGTTTACCTGCCCTGGTTCCGTATTAAGCACATATACCATCCCGGGTTCTGGATTCACGTTTACCTGCCCGGGTTCGGTATTAAGCACCTTTACCATCCCGGGTTCTGGATTCACGTTTACCTGCCCGGGTTCTGTATTAAGCACCTTTACCATCCCGGGTTCTGGATTCACGTTTACCTGCCCGGTTTCTGTATTAAGCACCTTTACCATCCCGGGTTCTGGATTCACGTTTACCTGTCCGGGTTCTGTATTAAGCATCCCTGTGCATTATCTCTTTTAATCTCCACACCTACTCCAACAGGCACATGCTATTTCTGTGTCTATTGTTGTGGATGAGGAAGCTGAGACCTAAAGCTCCTAAATACCTCGCCCAAGGGCACACAGACAGGAAAGGGCAGAGCTGGGTGCAATCTCAGGCAGCGGACCCTAGCACCCCCAGTCCTGACCCCTTCACAGCACCAGACCCAAAAGAGCATTGGGCCCAGGCTTCTCACTTACAGACGAGGAAGCAGCTGAGGCCCAGAGAGAAGTGTTTTGTCCAAAGAAGAGCTGGAACTAGGACCCACACCCCTGAACTCTCAATCCAGTGCTCTTCCCACTGAGTAACAGGATCTTTGTCATCTCTTCTCTACGTGAACAAAGACATCTCTACCTGCCAAGCAAAGGAAAAGTGAAAGCACCAGCATGGTGACATAGAAGATGGCTTGAGAGTGCCCTTCCCAACCAACAAATCCAGGCATGTCAGGAGAAACTGGGATTCTGTGGAAATCGGATGTGGTTTTTCCCTCATTGGTAAAATAAATCATGTCAGCCGAAAAGAGCTGCTCCCACGGGTACTGCAGCAAGAGAGTTTGGAGGGGGAGGGGGTTACCCCAGGAGACCCAGGAAGAGGACAGGGCTGGGCTAGAGGACGCCGGCTTACTGCACAGTGATAGGAAGCAGGTGGCAGGGCAAAGGCCAACCAGTCTGAAATACTTGAGGGGTGAGAGCAGGCCAGATACGAGGACCCCATCTTGCAACCACATTGTTTCCCAGAAGAAACCCCAACCAGTGGCACTTGCCGTGGTATCATCCCAGCTCCTGGGATCCTGTCCGTTAAAAAAACCAGAGATTTAGCTCAGACTTCCTTTCCTAGAGGATTTGCTCCCCTTAGCTGCCTAAATCTCCACTATATTCCAGTACAAATTCATTCAACATGGCATGCTGAACAGAAGCCAGCTGTCAGCATTGACTGAGAAGTGAGCTAAGATTTTCAGCTTAGAGCTAAAGCTCCAGGCAGGAGGCCGTTCCTCTGTGAATCGAGCTCTTGCCACCCTCACTGCAGTCGTTTCTCCTTGGTCCCCCCTTAGAACTTGTAGGTTTATTTTGGGTGCTGTTCTCACATTAGGTTGTCTGGGCCATTCTGAAATCTTTCTCCTGTCAGAGTTGAAGGTGAGAGAGGGCTGTTATATACTCTCTCCCAAGTACGGTGTGCAGAACGGTTAGCGGCTAGATGGCTACTTCGTTAAATCAGTCTTGCAGTTTGAGAAACTAAGGTCAGGCTGGGTGTGGTGGCTCACGCCTATAATCCTAGCACTCTGGGAGGCTGAGGCGGGTGGATTTCTTGAGCTCAGGGAGTTATAGAGCAGTCTGAGCAAAAGCGAGACCCTCATCTCTAAAAATAGCTCAGCATTGCTGTGGGTGCCTGTAGTCTGAGCAGTATACTTTGAAGGCTAAGGCAACAGAATCACTTGAGCCCAAGAGTTTGAGGTTGCTGTGAGCTATGACACCATGGCTCTCTACTGAGGGTGACAAGGTGAGACTCTGTCGCAAAAAAAAAAAAAAAAAAAAACAGAAAAAAACTAAGGTCAAGTTGTGGCTTAGGTATAGACCCTATGATGGCCGGAATCTTGTCTGCCTTGCTCATTAGCTTATCCCCTAAATGTAGGAAGTAGTAGATACCCCATAAGTGTTTGCTGAGTGAATCAGAAACAGAGCATGGGAACTTCCAAAGTCAGGGGTGATCACAATTCTTTGACACTTCCCACATCGATCTGTATTGGGTTTTGGCAAGTTCACCAAGAACGGCCTGACTGCTAACCTGGGACAGGGGAGCCCCTGGAGTTGTACCATGGAAACACTATTCTCCTGGGCCCCTTAGGTGAAGCCCTTTCAGATGAAATTCAGAGAGAATGGGCCCAAAGGTTTATATATTTCTCCCTGAATCCAGCACAATTAGAGTCAAAAGGGGTTAGAGACAGACAATCCTGGCTGTTGAAGAGTTGAATCATATAATCTTTTTTTCCTTCAGCATATGCACTTACGTTGAGGATTAAACAAAATGTGGTATCAGAAGAAAAAAATTTGAACTTGACATCTTATAGACATTGAAGAATTACCAAGCTAGGAGAGGGAAAATTTCAGTTTAGCCCTCTGTATCAAAGTGAAATTAATCATTTTGCTTAAGAGCCTTGAAGCACAATTACAATAAATCACAATTTAAGTACCAGATTACCTCACCAGCACTAAAGCTTTTCTTGTAGCTTGATTAATGTTTAAACACAGAAAAAGTTAATCATGCACAGATGACAGGTCCAAGACATCTGATTTGTTCCTTTGAGAAATTGACAAAGTGTACAGAATCGCTCACTAACCCCCACAACAATGTACACATATATATAAACTTTCCTGCTGATACCCACATGTGAACCCCTCAGAAGTCCATGAACTCTAAATTTAATAACATTAAAAGATTTGTATTGGGGTCGAACTTTGACATTTCCTAGCTGTATAACTTCAGACAACTCCTTTAATCTGTCTGTGCCTCTCTTTTCTCATCTGGAGAAATGGAAGTAATAATTTCTGTCCTGCCCTCTTACATTACAAATCATCTGTTGTATACACGTGTAAAGGATTAATATTACCCAGGGAGGGGATTTGTCTGAAAGGGAAGAGATGCCTTTTCTCCCTATTTACATAAGAGCAGGTTACAACATGCTCAGCTATTCCTGTTCCAGGGATGGAAGTCACAGTAACAGAGAAACAAATCTGATACCAGAAGGAAACTGCCCTCCTGCTCTTCCAGCAGGGTGTGTTCGTGCTAGCTCGTCTGTATGACTGGGGGCTTGCATCATTTCTCCCTTAGCAAGAAATGGGGATGAATAATTTCAGGCTCCCATAAAGGTACAGCCCCCAGAATGATTGACAAAGATGCTGATGATGCTGAACAATGAAGTGAACACTGGAATTAGGGTGACCAAGCATCCTGGTTTTCCTGGGACTAAGTGATTTCCTGGGATACAGGGCTTTCAGTCCAAAAACTGGGAATAGTCCTGGGCCAACACGGACAAGCTGCTCATCGTAACTGGACTGAGAGTAGAAAACCTAGATATGAGTTCTGGCTCTGCCACTCACTCGCTGTGTGATCTTGCACAAGTCATACAAGGCTGTCTTCTGGTAACCTCAGCTTTCTCATCTATAACATGGGGCAAATAATGACAAGATAATATAATGTAGAGGAAGCTTCTAGAAGAAGGGGAAACTCAATAAATGTTGTTGAGTCTGTAAACACGAGCAACATAAACACAACGCCCCAAGTACAGTCTGTACTTTTCGCTACTCGACCAATGCTCTTCTCATTCACAGATAGCATGTGCCCAATATTTTGTGCTCACCAGAGCATTTTCACATGTGGCATTAATTTATACTCAAAATTCCATATAAATTGAGAAGACAATCTTATCTCCTGTGTTCAAATGGGAAAGTGGAAGTTGGGTGTTTGAAGGCTCACGCAGCCAGAGCTAGAAAAGAATTACACACTAAGCATCTAGACTCTTCTCAAGACCACTCGCCCTCCCTGCCCGGTTGGGCAGCAGCTGGTACTGCTCTCAGCCAGGAGGCCTCAAGGCTCCAGAGACGAGTACCACGCTGATACCAAGTGTCACTGCCAGGTAAGCAGCTGGGGGGAAAGTTTCACCCTTCAGCACACTCGTGATGATTTCTTGGCACAACATTCAGGATTGAGAATGTTTTTTCTTACTGAGGACGTGGAGAACCTGTTAGAACTCAAACTGCTTCAGTCAGATCTTCTTAAAATTAAGGGAGGCAGGACTGTCACCCCCATGGCTTTGTGCTCTGAGAATTGCCTCCGTGGAAACAGCCTGTGTGGCCCCCACGGAGCCTTGGAAGGCTGAGAAGGCTGACAGCAGGGGGACTTCCCATTGCCCACTATTTATTCCCTACCTTGCCACCATCCCTACCTTCAACCACAGCTTCTCCCTGCCACACGGCATAGAGTGTTATGTTTGTTTAATGCCATTTTCTTTTTTTAACTATTAGAAAAGTATGGCCAGCAAACATATGAAAAAATGCTCAAAATCACTGATCCTCAGGGAAATACGAATTAAAAACTCAATGAGATACCCTCAGAAAAGCCATGATTAAAAAGTCAAATAACAGCAGATATTTGTATGGATGCAGAGAGAAAGGAAGGCTTATACACTGTTGGTGAGGCTGCAAATTAGTACAAGCCCTGTGGAAACCAGTACAGAGATTCCTCAAAGTAAATGTAGACCTACCTTCAATCCAGCAAACCCACTACTGAGTATATATCCAAAGTGAAAGATTCATTTTATTTAGAAGAAAATAAGAAGGAGGAGGAGGAAGAGGAAGAGGAGGGCAATCTTGCTTTGGTATGGAAAAATCATGGAGCATACAGAAAAATAGAAAGGGAAAATGGTCACCCATAGTCATTCTACCCAGGATAATAATATCGGTGTCTTTTTCACTTGGGATCACCTAGAGAAAAATGTTTAGAGGGTCCACATAGTAATACAACCTTAGGCCCTAACCCCCACCAGGTCCCTAACCCTACCACCTCACCTACATGAATCACTTGCACTTTATTCACCGGGGCCCCTATGGCACACCAGGCCCTATTTCGGGCTCTGGAGATACCGCAGTAAGCAGCACAAATAGGCCCGGCCCCCACAGACCTCACGGTCACACGAGACAGAGGCCATTGAACAGTTGTGGTCAGGATCCCTCTTACCAGTCAAGAGCTGGCTCTTTACTAAGGACATTCAGTGTGTTAATTCATTTCATCTTTATGCCTTGAGAAGGCATTTGCTTTGGTCACATTATAAAAAGTGTAGGTTAAAAGACTTTATATACTTGGATGAGATCAGAGAGGTCATATATGAGGATCTGAGATCTGGACCCACAGAGACTTAACTCCAGGGTAGAAAGTGTGTTATGACGGTGCTACCCTGAGTGCTCCTGTGTGGGAGGCTCTAACCCAGTCACCGGGTCAGAGGAGGGCTCCCTGAAGAAGGGAAATTTAACCTGAAACATAAGGAGAAGCAGTAGCACGTCTCCTCCCCAGCCCTCCATATCACTGCCGGGCTCCATCATCTTCCTCTAGTATTCCTGCCCCACCTTGGCCGCAGCTCAGGCTCTCTGTGGGCCTGTACCTGCCCTTCCCACTTGCCCTGCTTCTCAGTCCTTCTGTGCAAGACTGTTTCCCCATCACCCTTCTTGGTGTCCCACTTCCCACTAACCTCTTACCCAGGACACTTTCCTGCCTCATTGTCTCAGGGGCATCTGGGAAATTCCCATTTCCCCTTCACCCCTCAAATTTTCAGGCTTAGCCTCGAAGCCCAGACTTTCCCAGCATAAATACTGGGAATATTTTCATAATACTGTAAATATTAATGACAGTTTGAGCTAAAACTGCCATGTTCAAATTCCAGGCAGGGTGGGGCACAGGCATGATGGGGAGAACTGTGGGACTTTTCACCTCCTGGCCACCCCACAAAGGCAGGGCAAGAACAAAGCCTGTGGAAACCTGAAGAACCTGGCACCTCTCCAAATTAAGGTGCGGACCAAACCTTCCCCCAAAGGATAAGGAGCTTTCATTTCAGTGGGCAACTTCCCTTCCAGCCTCCCCCCAGGTGGCCCCGGGAGGCACAGTGGGTGAGGACACCAGGATGGCAGCATACCGGAGCAGCCTGTCACTGAGCTCCCTTCTGCCTCTCCTGAGCCCTGCCAGGCCTGGGGAAGCTCAGAACCACCTGGCAAGTGGTGATTTCTGTACCCACTTGCAGTAATGGAAACCAACAGGAGACTAGCTGATGGAGCCAGAGCAGGGACTGAGCCTTTGCCAAGAGAAAGACACGCTCAGACTCTATTAGTCTTGAAAATACTTCCCCTTCCAAAGAATTCCTCTCGGGGAACTGCCAGAGGAGGAGAAGCAGCATCTGTGAGGGAGCCAAGGCCATCCAAGTTCCCATTCAAAGAAAAATCCTAATGGGAGAACAAAAAGACCCTTTGGCAAGGATACCTCTAGGCTTGGAAGCTGCAGGCATAGTAATAATCATAATAGCAGCAGCAAACATTTATGTGGTGCTTGCTGTGTGTGAGACACTGCTCTAAATGCTTTATGAACTTGAACTCATGTAATCTTGGATCCAGCAAACCTACTTTGTTGAGCCCCTTTACAGGTACTGGGTCCTATTGCTAATTTGGTATTCTGATAGCATCAGTTTAACTTCCAAAGTCTGTGTTATCATCACATCATTCACTGATCAGCATACCGAGCATCTATTATATCCCACACGCTCTGCTGGGCTCTGGGAGTACAAATGACTGTAGTTCCTTCCCCTAAAGAGCTAAGAGTCTAGTGGGAAGGACAGGCAAATAAAAAGGACAGTGGGCTAAATGCTTTGGGAAGGGGGACCACAGCGCACTGTAGAACACGGTAGAACGAGATTAATGCAGACCAAGGTGTGTGGGGGCAGGGGATATCAGGGAAGGCTTCCAGGTGGAAGTGACACCTTAGCCTCAAGGAAGCATGGCAGTTAACCCAGGAAAGGGAGGAACAGGCACACCACACTGGATGGAGGACTGGAGACAGCCGATGATGGCAAGTCCTGGGAATACATGTGGGTCAATATGGACAGAGTTTGGAAGTAGCATGGGAAGAGGGTAGCAAGAAGGCATGAGAAAAGATCTTGAGATCCTCAGAGTTGTGCCAGAAGAGCCTCACTGTGCCGGTCTCCAGCTGTCCTTCAAGCCCAGCTGACCCCAACTGATGCTGTGTTGGACTAAAGGCCAACTGTTCTTGCCACATCATACCCACATTTTAAAGCCAAGAGCAAACAAATAATTGTTACTGTTTGAAGCCACTGTTTTGAAACGGTTTGTTGTTCAGCAACAAATAATTAAAACAATCACCTTAGAGATGGGGACAGCCAGGAGGAAGAGGGCTAACAGGAAATGAAAAGTATCCACACTAAGTGCCAAAGTCTTCATCTTCCCAGGCCTCACGTTGATTGGAAGCACACGTCATTTGGCTAACATCTGGAAACTAATTATATCAGCTAACTACTACCAGTATATGATTCTAGATGGGGCTAATAGGTCTTTGGGCTCCAAACACAGGGCGCTTTCCCAGAATCTGGAGATGGGAACAGAAATGGGGTGGGATGTTAGTACCCTAAATGTTACAGACTGGTAAATCAATGTCAACTTCAAGTGAGGACATTTCTAATTGCTGACCTTTAAAAGCCTTTATCCTTTTCTGCATCTTTTTTTTTTTTTTTTTTTTTTTTGAGACAGAGCCTCAAGCTGTCACCCTGGATAGAGTGCTGTGGCATCACAGCTCACAGCAACCTCCAATTCCTGGACTCTAGCGAGTCTCCTGCCTCCACCTCCCAAGTAGCTGGGACTGCAGGCGCCCGCCACAACACCTGGCCATTTTTTGGTTGCAGCCATCATTGTTGTTTGGCAGGCCCGGGCTGGATTCGAACCCGCCAGCTCAGGTGTACGTGGCTGGCGCCTTAGCCCGTTGAGCCACAGGCGCCAAGCCCCTTTTCTGCATCTTAACAGTGATTTATACTGATTACTTAGATAAAGTTTAGGAAGCATATGTATCTATCTTTATCTACCCTGATTACAATACCTTTATAATACATCTTGAAATAGGAAGTATTAGCCTTCTAAATGTCTTGTTCTTTTTAAAAGTGGTTTTGGTTATTTTCAACTCCATGAATTTCTACATGAATCTTCAAATGAGTTCGTCGATTTCTACACACAAAGAAAACGTAGCTGGAATTTTGACTGGTATTTATTGAATCTATAAATCAGTTTGGGGAGAAGCACTATGTTAACAATATTGAGTCTTCTGACCCTTGAACAAAGTATATCTATTTATTTAGGTCTTCTTTAATTTCTCACATCTGTTTTGTATTTTTTACTGTACAGATCTCTCATATCTTTTGTCCAACATATTATTAGATAGTTCACATTTTTATATTATTGTAAATAGTATTTTTAATTTCAATTTCTGATTGTTCATTGCCTGCATATAAAAACACATTTGATCTTTGTATATTTAGAAACAATCAATTTTTATATGTCAATCTTATGTTATGAAACCTTAATTAATTCAGTTAATAATTCTAGTATCTTTTTTGAAGATTCTTTAGAATTTTCTATATAGACTTTAAATAAAGATGGTTTTTCTTCTTTCTTTCTGATCTGGATGCCTTTTTTCTTGCCTTATTGCAATGGCTAAAATGTCAAGTACAATGTTAAATAGAAGTGGTGAGAGTGAACATTCTTGTGTTGCACCTGATACAGGGAGAAGAAGCTTTTCACTATTTTTCCATTGAGTATAATGTTAGTTTCAGACTTGTCATATATACCTTTTATCTGATGAAGAATTTTTTTTCCAATATAGGCATCTGATGCTGTAAATTTTCCTCTATGTATTGCCTTAGTAACATTCCACAAATTTTGGCATATGACGTTAGGCCAACTTGGGTTAATAGTGTTGTTCAAACCTACTATATCCTTACCAATTTTTTGCCTACTTACTTATTTGATGGGTTATTGAGAAATGGGTATTGAAATCTTCTACCAAAATTATACATTTTTCTATTTCTCCTTATAATTCTATCAAGTTGTTTCATGTATTTTGAGGCTCTGTTTTAAGGTGCATAAACATTTAAGATGGTTATGTGTTCTTGATAACCCCTTTATCATTATGAAATGATCTCCTTTAAATAAAGATATATATTTATACCTTACTCTAAAATCTGTGTGATAAACAGATATAATTAACATATATATCTATATATCCAGCTTCCTTTTTACTAGTATTAGCGTGGTATAGCTTTCTGTATTTTCTGCTGCATATTTTCATTTTTATTTGTGCCTTTAGAGTATATTTTTGATATAGCTGATTCTCATATTTTTTAATTCAATATGATGATCTCTGCTTTAATTGGAGTATTTAGACCACTTGTATACACATCTTTACATGTATACACACTTAAATATACCTGTACCTTTAACTCGTCACAGTCTACCTCCAAATCATACTATCAATACATCATCACCTCATGTAAAGTATAAGAACCTTGCAATAGTGTTTCTCCATTCCATTTCTCCACTCCAAGCCTTTATGCTACAGATATATAATTGTAATACATTTTACCTATACTTATGTCATAAGTTCTAAAATACATTACTTTTCATTTTTAAACAATTATCATTTAAAGACATTTTTTAAAAATCTTATATATTTACCACAGAGTACTATTTTCAGCACTCTTTATTTCTTAGTGTGCATTTAAAACTCCATCTGCTATTATTTTCTTTCTGCCTAAAGGACTTCAAAATTTTCTTGTAGTGCAGATATAACTGCAATGAATTCTTTCAACTTTTATATGTCTGAAAAAGTCTTTATCTTAATTTTTGAAAGACATTTTTACTTGGTATAGAATTCTAGTCTAGCAGATTTTTCTTTCCATATAAGTAAGTCCTCACTTGACATTGTTAACAGGTTCTTAGAAAGTGCAACTTTTAGCAAAATTATATATAAAGAAAGCAGTATTTTTCTCATCAATATTATAACACAACAACATTTAAGAAAATGATGTTGGGGACCTGCTCTACCTTGTTTCACTTAAAGTTGCAGTATCCAAGAACCTATCTACAATGTTAAATAAAGAATCGCTGTACTTTAAAGATATTGCTCTGTTCATGTCTCTTTCCCACTTGTAAATGTGATTGCTCTTTTCTTGTTAATTAGTTTGAGTTCTCGGTAGATTCTAGTTATCAGCCTTTTGTCAGGTTTGTAGCATGCAAATATCTTCTCCCATTCTGGAGGCTGACTGCATCTTTTAGTTGTTGTACCCTTAGCTGTGCAGAAGCTTTTTAGTTTGATCATGTCCCATTCATTTATTTTTGGTGTTGCTGCAATTGCCCAGGGCGTCTTCTTCATAAAATATTTTCCCAGACCAATGTTGTTAAAATTTTTCCCACATTTTTTCTAGACTTTTGCCATATTGTATCTTGAATTTAAATCCTTTATCCAGTGAGAGTCAATTTTTGTAAGCAATGAGAGGTATGGGTCCAGTTTCAGTCTTCTACATGTGGCTAACCAGTTCTCCCAGCTCCGATTTATTAAATAGGGATTCTTTTCCTTGGTGTATGTTTTATTTGTTTTATTGAAAATCAGAATTGTTTTATTGAAAATTAGAATTGTAGGCTCGGCGTCTGTGGCTCAAGCAGCTAAGGCACCAGCCACATACACCTGAGCTGGTGGGTTCGAATCCAGCCCGGGCCCACCAACAACAATGACGGCTGCAACCAAAAAATGGCCGGGCATTGTGGCGAGCGCCTGTAGTCCCAGCTACTTGGGAGGCAGAGGCAGGAGACTCGCTTGAGCCCAGGAATTGGAGGTTGCTGTGAGCTGTGATGCCACAGCACTCTATCCAGGGTGACAGCTTGAGGCTCTGTCTCAAAAAAAAA
>CAUYRH010037836.1:0-19853 GCA_963574655.1 Perodicticus potto | reverse complement strand
CTGTGGCTCAATGGGCTAAGGCGCCAGCCACGTACACCTGAGCTGGCGGGTTCGAATCCAGCCCAGACCCGCCAAACAACAATGACGGCTGCAACCAAAAAATGGCCGGGTATTGTGGCGGGCGCCTGTAGTCCCAGCTACTTGGGATGCGGAGGCAGGAGACTCACTTGAGCCCAGGAATTGGAGGTTGCTGTGAGCTGTGATGCCACGGCACTCTATCCAGGGTGACAGCTTGAGGCTCTGTCTCAAAAACAAACAAACAAACAAACAAAAAAAAAAGAAATGTTTTATAGTAAAATTCAAAAGGATTAGATATATTTGTTCTAAATCCAAAGGATCTTAAGACTTCAATTTAAAGAATAATGTAAAATAAGATGTAAAACACAAGGATCATTTTTAGACAGGACTGTATGTGAGCAAACAAGAAACAGTATAAACAAGTAAATAAACAAAAATATTCATACTTTTGACAGTATGAGAGCCTTATTATGCCAACTTTGATGCACTTAGAAATTGATAAGTACTTGTCCCTTTCCATTTAAACAAAACAGTAATGTTTGTAGTGCTTTTCAGAATTTCAAAACAGGTTTCTATACTTTCTACATGTATTCAACTACTGCCTTCTGTGTACTAGGACTCATTGCTGGGTACTGCATGTGAATCATGATTTTTGTAGTTCCAAGTGGGAAAAACAAAAACAAACTCGCTTACTTGTATTGGTTGGCATAATTTCTTAGTCTGACTTCTTTCCATTATCAGCTTTGCTTTTTTTGCCTTGACTATCTCCAAAAAGTCTCTCCTGCTGGTTACAGTATAGCCACTGATGGTTACTGAATGGTCCTTGTAGCCATATCTTAAGGTTCAAATCCACAAAGAAAGAAGTAATTGATTGGATTAGTTTAGGTCACATATCATTGCCTCCTTCTCCTCAAACCTGTGGCCAGAGGACAGTAATGTGCTAATTGGTTTAGGTTTGGCACAGGCTAGGGCTGAGTCTGAAGCTACAAAAACCGAATGAGAGAGTCTCCAAATAATGAAAATGGGTTGGCTCGGCACCCATGGCTCAGTGGTTAGGGCGCCAGCCACATGCACGGGGGTGGGTGGGTTTGAGCCTAGCCAGGGCCTGCTAAACAACAATGACAACAATAACAAAGAAATAGCTGGGCGTTGTGGTGGGCACCTGTAATCCCAGCTACTTGGGAAGCTGAGGCAAGAGAATCTCTTAAGCCAAAGAGTTTGAGGTTGCTGTGAGCTATGATGCTGCTGTGCTCCATAGTGAGACTCTGTCTTAATAAAAAAAAAAAGCAAGCAAGAAAAAAAAAATGGGTTCTTTTCTAAAAAGGGGAATTGAATAGTGGACAAAAAACAAACATCTATATCAGTGAGTTTATAGTCTAATTTCTCCTTTGATCCTTACTGTGTCTTAAAAGTTAAGTACATTTTATTAGTATCTTCCTTGATCACATGAAGAAACTCATAGTATCCCAGGACTTTACAGTTAAATATAGAGTTAAGATATTGGGAGGACCTAGAGTTAAATTCCAACTTATTTGATATGATTCCTATTTACTCTTCTCTGGCCCAAACCAAAACAAGCCCTTGGAGTTCCTGGATAATCTGCAGCTGATATACTCAATGGCAGGGGAACCTAGTCTTTATGAAAGGTGAAATTAAATTCCTGCCTGGTACACTGTAGCACATGGCCGGAGTGCAGTAAGTGGTTGTGACTTAATTAATCTATGACTATTTCATGTACCAGGCAGTGTTATGTTTAAAAGTACAGACTCTGGAGCCAGAATGCCAGGCTTTTGCTCAAATAAGATAATCTTCTTTTTGCTCTGTGCTGGGTATGTGACTGCAAGTTTGTGACCTTTTTATCTCGGAAAATGTTTACATGCATTTTTTTTCCTTCCTTTCTTTCTTTTCTTTTCTTTTCTTTTCTTTTCTTTTCTTTTCTTCCTTTCCTTTCTGCTGTCACCTTGGATAGAGTGCTGTGGCATCATAGCTCACAGCAACCTCCAATTCCTGGGCTCAAGCACTCTTGCCTCCACCTCCCAAGTATCTGGGTCTACAGACGCCCGCCACAACGCCCGGCCATTTTTTGGTTGCAGCCGTCATTGTTGTTTGGCAGGCCCAGGCTGGAATCGAACCCGCCAGCTCAGGTGTACGTGGCTGGCGCCTTAGCCCATTGAGCCACAGACGCCGAGTCTACATGCATTTTTTTAATTTACTATTCAATTCTGAGATGCAATAGGCAAGAGTTTCCTCAGCTAATCTCAAACTAATTTTCCTGAAGTCTGAGACTATTGATAATAGCTTTAGATAAAAACATCTGAAATTCTTTTTTTTTTTTTTTTTTATTAAATCATAGCTGTGTACATTAATGCAATTATGGGGTACAATGTGCTGGTTTTATACACCATTTGAATTACTTTCATCAAACTGGTTAACATAGCCTTCACCACATTTTCTTAGTTATTGTGTTAAGACATTTATAGGGTGGCGCCTGTGACTCGGTGAGTAGGGCGCTAGCCCCGTATACCGAGGGTGAGGGGTTGGAACCTGGCCCAAGCCAAACTACAACAACAATAAAAAAATAGCCAGGCGTTGTGGTGGGTGCCTGTAGTCCCAGCTACTCAGGCATCTGAGGCAAGAGAGTCGCCTAAGCCCAAGAGCTGGAGGTTGCTGTGTGCTGTGATGCCACAGCACTCTACCGAGGGCGACAAAGTAAGACTCTGTTTCTAAAAAAAAAAAAAAAAAAAAAAGACATGTTCTATACTTAGTAGATTTAGATTTAACATGTACCCTTGTACTTTTTTTTTTTTTTTAATTAAAAAGAATTTTTTTAGAGACAGGATCTCACTCTGTTGTCCAGATTGGAGTGCAGTGGTGTGATCATAGCTTATGCTTAGGAGTAGGTACTCCTCCTGCCTCAGCCTCCTGAGCAGTTGGGCCTGTAGGCATGCCCTACTACACCAGGCTAATGAAATAGTAGTATCTCTGATAGCTGTTAGAAATACCTGTGACAATTATGACTTCCTCTCAGCTTTGTAAAAACACATAGCTGTTTTTATCCTCCTTCATTTGTCATAAAAATGTATTATCTAGAATGAAGATGTTGAGCAATGAGAACGTTTTCCACTTTGATTCAGGCATAAATTTCAGGAATGTTCTTTTTTTGAGTCCTCCATAATTTCTTTCTTTCTTTCTTTTTTTTGAGACAGAGTTTCACTATGTCACCTTGGGTAGAGTGCTGTAACATTATAGCTCACAGCAACCTCAAACTCTTGGGTTTAAGCAATTCTCTTGCCCTCAGCCTCTCAAATAGCTGGGACTACAGATGCCTGCCACAACGCTTGGCTATTTTCTGTTGCAGTTGTCCTTGTTGTTTAGCTGGCTGGGCCGGGTTCAAACCTGCCAGCCTCAGTGTATGTGGGTGGCACTGTAACCACTGTGCTACGGGCACCGAGCAACTCCATAATTTCTTAAAGATTAATTGCTCAGACTGACTCACGCTATCAGTAGTATCTTTCTCTCTTTTTTAAAACCCTTTTTTTCCCACATAAGCATTTTGAAATCTTGAAATCAGTAGATTCTTTCAATAGATCATTGTATGAAACAAGCAATCCTCCTACTTTGCCTTCTCAAAGTGTTGGGATTATAGGCATGAGCCACTGTACCCAGCCAATATCATAAACATTTTTAAGGTGGGGCTCTGCTTGTGGTTTCCTTTCCTTAATTGAAGGCTCTTTGAGTAAATAGTTTGTACTTTTTCAATTGGTAAATATTAGTTACATATGTTTATGGAGTACAGTGTGAAATTTTGGTACATTTGCATTGTGGAATGATTAAATCAAGGTGATTAACACATCTGTCTCCTCACATACTTATTTTTTTGTTGTGAAAACTTTTTTTTTTGAGACAGAGCCTCAAGCTGTCGCCTTGGGTAGAGAGCTGTGGCATCACAGTTCACAGCAACCTCCAACTCCTGGTCTCAAGTGATTCTCCTGCCTTTGCCTTCCAAGTAGCTGGGACTACAAGCGCCCGCCACAACACCCGGCTATTTTTTTTTTTTGGTTGCAACCGTCATTGTTGTTTGGCAGTCCCGGGTTGGATTCAAACCCACCAGCTTAGGTGTATGTGGCTGGCGCCTTAGCTGCTTGAGCCACAGGCACCGAGCCTGTTGTGAAAACTTTTAAAAACCTACTTTTAGAGGTGGCACCTGTGGCTCAGTGGGTAGGGCTCTAGCCCCATATACCAAGGGTGGCAGGTTCAAACCCAGCCCTGGCCAAATTGCAACAAAAAAATATCCTGGCATTGTGGAGGGTGCCTGTAGTCCCAGCTATTCGGGAGGCTGAGGCAAGAAAATCGCCTAAGCCCAGGAGTTGGAGATTGCTACGAGCTGTAACGCCATGACACTCTACTGAGGGTGACAAAGTGAGACTCTGTCTCTAAAAAAAAAAAGAAAAATCTACTTTTAGACTGAGTGCAATGGCTCATGCCTGTCCTAGCACTCTGGGTGGCCAAGCAATCCTCTTGCCCCAGTTTTTCTATTTTTGGTAGAGAAAGGGTCTCGATTTTGCTCAGGCTGGTCTCGAACTCGTGAGCTTGAACTATCCAACCACCTCGGCCTTCCAGAGTGTTAGGATTACAGCCGTGAGCCACAGCACCCAGCTTCTAACGGAAATTTTGTACCCTTTGTTCAACATCTCCCCTTTCCCCCTTTATGCTCCTCCCTCATAACTCTGATAACTACCATTCTACTCTTTGCTTTCATTCTTTCAGATTCCACACATAAGTGAAATTATTTGTGGTATTTGCCATTCTATAAAGCCTGGTTTATTTCACTTAGCATGATGTCCTCCATGTTCAGTCTGTACTTTAAAAATTATGATGTAGTAAGAAATTAACCAGGATGGTTCAGCGCCTGTAGCTCAGCAGCTAAGGCACCAGCCACATGTACCCAGGCTGGTAGGTTTGAACCCAGCCCGGGCCTGCCAAACAACAATGACAACTACAACCAAAAAAAAGGAGCTGGGCATTGTGGCAGGCACCTATAGTCCCAGCTGCTTGGGAGGCTGAGGCAAGAGAATCGCTTAAGCCCAAGAGTTTGAGGTTGCTGTGAGCTGTGACACCATGGCATTGTACTAAGGGTGACATAGTGAGACTCTGTCTCAAAAAAAAAGAAAGAAAAGAAATTAGAAAAGAAATTAGCCAGGAGTAGTGGCATGTGCTTATAGTCCAAGCAACTCAGGAGACTGAGGTGAAAGGATCACTTGAGCCCAGGAGTTGGCTGCAGTGAGCTATAATCACACCACTCTACTCTAGCCTGGGTGACAGAATAACATGGTAAGTACTGATATTGTTAATTTGCCTGATGCCAAATTATTGATTATATTTTTCATAGTAGATTTTGTCTCCCTACCCTGAGAAGAATTGAACCAATATCCAGAGTTTTTTTTTTTTTTTTTTAGAGACAGAGTTTTACTTTGTCACCCTCGTTAGAGTGCTGTATTATCACAGCTCACATCAACCTCACAGCAACCTCCAGCTCTTGGGCTTCTGAGGTGATTCTCTTGCCTCAGCCTCCCGAGTAGCTGAAACTACAGGCGCCCACCATAATGCCTGAGTATTTTTTTGTTGCAGTTTGGCCGGGGCTGGGTTCAAACTCACCACCCTCAGTATATGGGGCCAGTGCCCTACTCGCTCAGCCGTAGGCGCTGCTGAGATTAGACATTTTAGAAGGCCACTCAGACCATTGAGATGAGAGTACTGACCTCTGGATATATTGAACGAATAATTTTAACAATAGTGAAGCAGAGCCCTGATCATTACTGGAAGACTTAGTGTTAAATATATAGTAGCCTTTCTCCCATTTTAATTTGCATTTGTGATCAAAGGAAGTTTCTGGGTGTTCATCTTGGATTATAGACACTGACATTTTTCATGTCATCCTAATACTTAGCCATGACTTACGGGCTGTCACCTTCAGTCTCTAAGAATTAGACTAGATTTCTTACAGATTTTGTCACATTGCCACTAAGAATTTAGTTCGAGGAAAGAAAATAAGACACAATTGCAGTTGTTTAGCTGAACGTCTCACTCAGGAGGGTGTATTAGGGGCAGTGAGGCAGAATAGGAAGTCTTCATTCTGTCTGACATTTATTTTCCACCTCTATTTTGAGGATTTTTCTCTGTACCAAATCTTAGGCAAAGGTGACACTTGATCATAGAAATCTACTTATCCCCAGTTTCTAGCTGGTGCCTATAATTTCATCAGTATCAAGAAAGTAATTTATTTGTGAGAATTGTATCACCCAAGAAAAATGCAGATATCCTTATAGGGAACCAGAGAGGTAGCACAAGCCAACGTTTAAACATAAAACATCAAAACTTTGGGAAGCTGGCTCAGCGCCTGTGGCTCAATGGGCTAAGGCACCAGCCACGTACACCTGAGCTGGCGGGTTCGAATCTAGCCTGGGCCCGCCAAACAACAATGATGGCGGCAACCAAAAAATGGCCGGGCGTTGTGGTGGGCGCCTGTAGTCCCAGCTACTTGGGAGGCGGAGGCAGGAGACTCGCTTAAACCTCCAATTCACAGGAATTGGAGGTTGCTGTGAGCTGTGATGCCACTGCACTCTATCCAGGGTGACAGCTTGAGGCTCTGTCTCAATTAAAAAAAAAAAAAAAAAACTTTGGGAAGCTGAGATAGAATTCCTGGAGACCAAGAGTTTGAGACCAACAACATAGTGAGAACCTATCTCTAAAAAAAAAAAAAAAAAAATTAATTAGGCGTGGTGACGCATGCCTATAGTCCCAAGGTAAGTCCCTCAGGAGACTGAGGTGAGAGGATCATGTGAGCCCAAGAATTCATGGCAGCTATGATCATGCCACCATGCTCTAGACGGGAGTAACAGAAAGAAAACCTGTCTCTAAAAAAATATAAATAAACTTAAAATATTGAATATTCAGAACTTTTTTGTGATAGCTAGTTACTAGAAGCTCTCTGCTAAATGAGATTAAATAATAATTTTTCCTTTTGGGAAGGAGAAGCCTGGATGGCACTTTATTTTTGTTAATTTTTTTGAAAAATTTAATAGACTTAGGGATTAAAAATTAAATTCCAGCGGCACCTGTACGCCAGCCACATACACCCAGGCTGGAGGGTTTGAACCCAGCTCTCACCAGCTAAACATTAATGACAACTGCAACAAAAAATAGCCGGGCATTGTGGCAGATGCCTGTAGTCCCAGCTACTTGGGAGGCTGAAGCAAGAGAATCACTTAAGCCCAAGAGTTTGAGGTTGCTGTGAGCTGTGACACCATGGCACTCTACCAAGGGCAACATAGTAAGACTCTGTCTCAAAAAAATATTGAATTCCGTTGCATGTGTATGGGTATAATGATAGAGTCTGGGTATTTGATGTACCTATTACCTGAGTAGTGTACATGGTACCCCATAGATAATTTTTCATTCCTCACCCCCTTCTGGATCTGGTTTTAATAACTGAAGAGTCAAAACAAGGTTGAAGTGGTAAGGCCCTAAAAGAGGCAGGGGAAATGAGTACTGAAAAAGGAAGGGAAAGGATATATAAAAGATATGCTCTACTACTACACAATTTTCTTTTCTTTTCTTTTTTTTTTATTTTGGAGACAGAGTCTGACTTTGTTACCCTTGGTAGAGTGCTGTGGGTTCCCAGAGTGCTGGGATTACAGGCGTGAGCCACCACGCCCAGCCTACTCCACAGTTTTCATTGAGCTAACCCTAGTGCAGTGGTCAGTGAAATGTACAGAGCATTTAGAGTTAAGAACTTCATGCTTTGTTAACCCAGGACTTGGTGATAGCCATCCCTTTTAAGAAAGCTCTATATCTGCACTAAAGTCTTGCCTTTCATATTGCCTTGTACCTATCATGTCTCTAGGTGTACCAGAAATGATATAAAGGGTAGTGATGAAGTCCATACAGCCATCTTTCTTAGCCAAGTTATTCTAATCTTTTGCTTACATTCTAATCTTTTAATTGCACTAAATTAGCAATTAGTATGTAGACTGAATTGTTAAGAGGGAATAACTTCCAAGTTCAAGTGATTAACTGTGGCCATTATTCCAGAAAGAGGCATTTCGATGTTTCTACTAGAGCCTATGTTTTGTAAAACTTTGTTATTTTTGCCAGATTCCATTGGTTTATCTTGATGAAATGTGTGCTATGGAATATGTGCTAGTATATCAGTACCAACATGTCTGAAATACTGGTGACAGACTTTTTTTTTTAACCTCAATGAGAAAAAAATTCTTTTTCACTTTCTATGACTGATTAAAAGAAAATGGATGCCCAGAGTTCAGCCAAAGTCAATGCAAGGAAGAGGAGGAAGGAAGCACCTGGACCCAATGGGGCAACAGAGGAAGATGGAATTCCTTCAAAAGTGCAACGCTATGCATTTGTAAGTAAAGAAGAGATTTCTTTGTTGAATACTTAGCCTGGCAGCATGAGGGTAAGAAAGTAATACAACATTGATGATATCAGTGTCGCAAGTCTTCTTAGATAATGGAGAGAATGAATAGTAAGTGAATAGTAAGTGTATTTTCATCGTTGTTGGAAATCTGTTATGTTTTCTTGTCAGACTCACAGCTCAATTGTGGGAATTTACATAGGAATTGAAAAAAGAATGTTAGGGAAATTTGAAAGTTGTGTGTGTAGTAGGCTAAAGATCAAATTCAAACTAATCAAATGGAGAAATTTGAGCTATAGGCAGTAATTTAAAATTCATTGTCTTGCTGGGTACAGTGGCTCACATCTGTAATCTTATCACTTTGGGAGGCCGAGGCAGGAGGATTACTGAGGCCAGGAGTTAAAAGACCAGTCTGAGCAAGAGCAAGATCCAGTCTCTACAAAAAATAAGAAAATTAGCTGGATGTGGTGGTACATGCCTATAGTCCCATCTGTTTGGGAGGCTGAGCCAGGAACATTGCTTGAGTCCATGAGTTTGAGGTTGCAGTGAGCTATGATGATACCACTGCACTGTAGCCCAAGTGACAGAGCAAGACCCTATCTCTTTTTCTCTCTCTCTCTCTCAAATTCTCACAAATAAATAAATAGATAGGTAGATAAATAAACAAACAAAATTCATCATTTCATGGTGTCTAGTGTTTTGTGTCTTACTCTTTTCTCTCCATTGTCATTCTTCTACTATATTACTTGTTGTATCTTAAACGGGAACCATTTCACATTATTGCCTGCTCTATGTTCTTTTATCTCTGGGACATTATCTGTGTACTCCCTAACTACTGCCAAGCCTCATGTGAAGGACCCCATTCCAAACTGACTACCCTTCCCCCAAAAAACATGTCCAAAATCACTTATACACAATTGAAGTTACTGTTGATACACAATATTATTATGAAATCCATGTTTCAGAGTCTCAGGGACAGAATCTTATGTTTCTGTCGTTTCTTCACCTGTCTTGACCCTTAGCTATTGGTCAACTGTAATTTCCACTGGTTATTTATGGAGCTTCCTAGCCCAGAAACATTTCTACTGTGAGATAATTAAAAGTTATTCCAAACCAGTACTCTATTTTGAGCAATTAAAGCAGCTGGGCTCTACGGATAAGAGGCATATGCCTCTAAGCATGATAGTGATGATATTGATAGGGGCAAGTGTATTAGTTTCCTTTTGTTGTTATAACAAATTACTATAAATTTAATGACTTAAAATAGCACAAATATCTTACAGTTTAGGTAATCAGAAGTCTGAAATGGGTGTCTGAGGGATAAAATTAAGGTATTGGCAGGGCTGGAGGTACTAGGGGAAAATCCCACTTTCTGCCTTTTCTAGCTTTTTGAAGTTGCCCCCATTTAGCTCATGGCACCAGCCAGCAATTACATCACTTTGACTACTGCTTCTGTCATCACATCTCCTTCTCTGATTATGACTTCCTCATCTCCCCTTTTCATTTATAAGGACTCTTTACGTTGGGCACACCTAGCTAAATCAAGATAATCTCCCATTCTCAAAATTCTTAATTTAATAATGTCTATAAACACCTCTTTTTCTATGTCAAGTAGTAATCACAGGTCCCAGGGAGTGGATGTGGACATTTTTAACGTGCCGTTATTCTGCATATTGTAGCATGTAAAGCTCAGAAAATGACTCAGCAGTGAACAAAACAGGACATTGTTAATTCTGAATATTTCTTGGAGTATTCAAATTTGAGAGACAGTGGTAGGCATCAATTCAGCAATATCCCTTGCAGTAGGAACCAAATAGATATTACTATTTGGTTATAACTATAATAGATGTTATAACTAAATAGATGTTACTCTCAGCCAATCATCATAGCCAGGATTGGGGTGAAGGAGGTCAGTCTGTTTAGTGAAATGAGCCCTGAGAAGACTTAAATTTCTTGGTCCTTAGAAATTAAGGAATATCAGTGCTTTAAATTATTTTGCTTCATATATTTATGTGAAATCAGTTCAGTAACTTACTGCCTATTCCACATTCCTTCCTGGTACACACTGCCTACTTAGCATGGGTTGATGGTCAAAAACTTACCCAATAACCTGGACCAACCTAAGTGAAGAGGGAGTGTCTACTAAATAAACTTATCTGTAATCTCTACTATATACCTGTAGTTTCTATCTCTGAATTTCCTTTGACCTCTGTAACAAAAGCAAATATGATTTTTTCTTTTTTTTTTGGTAACAGCTTTTTAGTGAGATGTAATTGACATTGTCACATAATCCATCCAAACTTATCACGATTTTTTTTTTTTTTTTTTTGAGACAGAGTCTCACTTTATCGCCCTCAGTAGAGAGCTGTGGCATCACAGCTCACAGCAACCTCCAACTCCTGGGCTTAGGCAATTCTCTTGCCTCAGCCAGCCAAGCCACAACACCTGGCTATTTGTTTGTTGTTGTTGCAGTTTGGCAGGGGGGCCAGGTTGGAACCCACCACCCTCAGTATATGGGTCCGGCACCCTACCCACTGAGCCACAGGCGCCACCCATCTTAGAATATTTTTATCACCCTAAAAAGAAATGCTGTACCCATTAGTAATCACTTCTCCTTTCCCTCCAACCTCCCCAGCCTTGGGAAATCACTAATCTGCTTTCTGTCTCTATGGATTTACTTCTTCTGGACATTACATACAAATCATATTAGATAGTATGTGATCTTTTGTGGCTAGCTTTTTTCACTAAGCATGTTTCCAGGTTCATTCATGTTATAGCATGTATAAGTTGGTCTTTTCCTTCCGCCATCTCTCCCTCCCTTCTCCCTCCCTCCTTCCCTCATTTCTTTCTTCCTTCTACCCTACCTTCCTACTTCTATCCCATCCTCCCTCGCCCCTTTTTCAGGATCTTACTCTCTCTCCCAGGCTAAAATGCAGTGGTGTCACCATAGTTCATCCACAACCTCAAATTCCTGGGCTTGAGTGATACTCCTCCCTCAGCCTCCCAGGTAACTGGAACTACAGGCACTTGCCACCATGCCTAGCTAATTTTTCTATTTTTTGTAAAGACAAGGTCTTGCTCTTGCTCAGGCTGGTCTTGAACTTCTGGCCCCAAGCAATCCTAATTTTTTATTTAATTTTTAATTTAATAATTTTAATTATTTAATTAAATAATAATAATTTTAATATTATTTTTAATAATAATTTTTATTTATTTATTTTTTTTTTTTTTGAGACAGAGTCTCAAGCTATCGCCCTGGGTAGCGTACCATAGCGTCACAGCTCACAGAAACCTCAAATTCTTGGGCTTAAGCGATTCTCTTACCTCAGACTCCCAAGTAGCTGGGACTACAGGCGCCCGCCACAACACCCGGCTATTTTTCTGTGGCAGTTGTCATTGTTGCTTTAGCTGGCCTGGACTGGATTAGAACCTGCCAGCCTCTGTGTATGTGGCTGGTGCGTGCCCTACCCACTGAACTATGGGCACTGCCCTGGCTAATTTTTTAATTTTTTGTAGAGATGGAGTCTGGCTATGTTGCCTAGGCTGATCTTGAACTCCTGAGCTCAAGTGATACTCCTATGTTGGTCTCCTAAAGTGCAGGGATTATTGGCATGAGCCATTGTGTCCAGACCTGCTTTTTTTTTTTTGAGACAGACTCTCATTCTGTCACCCTGGGGAGAGTGCTGTAGTGTCATAACTCCCAGCAACCTCAAATTCTTGGGCTCAAGCGATCCTCTTGCCTTACCCTCCTAGGTAGCTGGGATTACATGCACCTGCCATAATGGCTGGCTGTTTTTTCTATTTATTGTAGAGATAGGGTCTCACTCTTGCTCAGGCTGGTTTGAACTCCTGAGTTCAAGCAATCTACTTGCCTTGCTTCCCAGAGTGATAAGACTACAGGTGTGAGCTACCACACTTAGCTTGGACGTATTTGTCAAATTTATTCATTCACCAGTTGGTGTTTGAGTTGAGTAAATATTTTATTGCATACTTTCAATGTGCTCTCATGGCAGTAGGCGCTAGGGATATAAAGATAAACGTGATTTACCTTTTGAGGAGACAAGCATAGTGTAGATTCTATAGCTGGGACTCATTAGCTTTAGAAAAGCAAGGTGTATAAAGGAATAGGAAGGATTGCCAAATGTTAGGAAGCTGAGTTGGTGAGTCAGAATGAAATGGATAGAAGAAAGAAAAAAGAGTTAAGATGGAAAAATGAAGAAATAACTTTATGGCTACTTTGTAAGTATAAAGAATTTACTAAGAGAGATAATTCTAAATGTATAGTCAAAAGGATCCCAAAAATGTTTACAAAAAATAAGACATTTAGCCTGTTAATATTTACCATATGTGTGAATGAATCACGAAATACCTAAACTGTGTGGAAAATTGGCCATAGGTCTGCTTACATATGGCTAAGTAGGTCTTGATCTCATAGTCTCATTTCAACCAGTGTATATTGAGAACCTCTGTGTGCCAGTTGCTGTACATTGGAGATGGAAAAATGTCCTTACTCCTGAAAAGCTCACAGGCAAATAGGAGAAAAAATAGAAGGGAGTTAGAGGTGAATGGCCTTCTAGAGGAGCAAGAGATTGACTCTGAGGAAAGGCAGGGGCAGTTGGTGGTCTGGGAGATCTTCAAGGATATTCATACTGAGCTGAACATTGAGGGAAAAATAGAATTTCAAGAAACGAATGAGAAATAAGATACAAATTCAGAAGTGTGAAATAGTAGTACATTTAACAAACTACAAGTAATATTCCTGGAGCTTAAAGTTCAGAATAAGAATCACCATAGATGGGTGGTGCCTGTGGCTCATTGGGTAGGGCGCTGGCTCCATATACCGAGGGTGGCGGGTTCGAACCCTGCCCCAGCCAAAATACAACAAAAAAATAGCTGGGCATGTGGTGGGCACCTATAGTTCTAGCTACTTGGGAGGCTGAGGCGAGAGAATTGCCTAAGCCCAGGAGTTGGAGATTGCTGTGAGCTGTGACACCACGGCACTCTACTGAGATCAATAAAGTGAGACTCTGAATCTAAAAAAAGAAAAAATAGAATCACCATAGATGAAGCAAGCAAGGGCCTGATTATGAAGGATTCTGTCTGCTCTGCTAAGGAGTTTGAACTTTATCCTAAAGGTAATGTGGTCAGAGTTATAATTTAGGAAGATCATCCTGATTACTTTGGAAAGGATGGGTTGAAGCAGGTATAGAAAGAACCCAGAAATACTGGTACTGAGCTTTTTATACTGATCCAAGTTGGGGATGAAGAGAGCCTAAACTACAGCAATAAAGAGAGTACAAGATAAATTTTAAAAGCTTTGAAGAGGTAAAAGAGATAATTCTTGGAGATTATTGGGGTGCAGAGGACAAGAAGTTTTAAGGATGACTCTTAGGTTTCGGTTGTAGGTAGATTGTATAGATGGAGTGCTTCTCATTGAGATAAGATACAGGAGGAAGGGTGGTGCCTGTGGCTCAGTAAATAAGGGCGCTGGTCCCATAGACTGAGGATGGCGGGTTTGAACCCAGCCCCAGCCAAACTGCAACAAAAAAAAATAGCCGGGCGTTGTGGTGGGCGCCTATAGTCTTAGCTACTTGGGAGGCTGAGGCAAGAGAATTGCCTAAGCCCAAGAGCTGGAGGTTGCTGTGAGCTGTGACGCCATGGCACTCTACCAAGGGCGACAAAGTGAAACTGTCTCTAAAAAAAAAAAGATAGAGGAGAAAGACAAAGACTTTATTTTACACAAGTTCAATTTAGAATGCCTATAAGATATCCAAATAGTAATTGGATAGACGAGCTCATATTGTTTATATTCATTGAAATGGCAATAGGAGTCAGGGAGAATTTATTTTTTTTTTTTTTGAGACAGAGTCTCAAGCTGTCACCCTGGGTAGAGTGCCACAGAGTCACAGCTCACAGCAACCTCAAACTCTTGGGCTCAAGCGATTCTCTTGCCTCAGCCTCTCAAGTAGCTGGGACTATAGGTGCCTGCCACAATGTCCAGCTATTTTTTTTTTGTTGTAGTTGTCAGTATTGTTTTAGCTGGCCTGGGTCAGGTTTGAACCCACCAGCCTTGGTGTATGTGGCAGGCACCTTACCCACTGAGCTATGGGCGCTTTGCCCAAGTCAGGGACAATTATTGCATTCTTTTTTCTCTTTAAAATAGATCCCCTGGGGGCCAGTTGGGGCGGCTCAGGCCTGTAATTCTAGCACTCTGGGAGGCCCATGTGTGTGGATTGCTTCAGCTCAGGAACTGAGACCAGCCTGAGCAAGATCAAGAACCTGTCTCTACTAAAAATGGAAAAACTGAGGCAAAAGGATCGCTTGAGTCCAAGAATTTGAGGTTGTTGTGAGCTATCTCTAAACATACTGTTGTGACTGTCTCTAAAACATACTACATACATAAAATAGATCCCCATCTATTCCTCATAAAATAGAATCTTTCTGCTCTGTGCCCTATCCCTTCTTTCTCACATCACATGATATTCTTCTTTTTTTTTTTTTTTTTGAGACAGAGTCTTACTCTGTTGCCCAGGCTAGAGTATAGTGGCATTAGCTTAGCTCACAGCAACTTCAAACTCCTAGGCTCAAGTGATCCTCCTGCCTTAGCCTCCCAAGTAGCCAGGACTATAGGTGCTTGCCACAGTGCCCAGCTAATTTGTCTATTTTTAGTAGAGACAGGGTCTCCCTCTTGCTCAGGCTGGTTTCAAACTCCTATACCCAGGAGATCCTCCTGCCTTGGCCTCCCCGAGTGCTAGGATTACAGGTGTGAGCCACCACACCTGGCTTATGTATTACTTTTTGAAATTGAATTGAATTACCGTAGCAATGAATAATATGACATTCATAGCACCTCTTGTAATTGCAGAAGTCAAATGTGATTTGTATTCATTTCTTGTTATCAGTATATACTATTACAATTTTAATACAGTTTTTTCATTCTTAAAATGTGTATGCATTTTTTGGGCACTCTCTGTATATAAGAGCATTATTGAGGTATAGTTCCTGTACCATTATAATTTACATATCCATTTAAAGTACATATAATTCAGTGGTTTTTAGTACATTTATAGAATTTTGCAACCATCATCACAGTCCATTTTAGAACATTTCTGTCACCCTAAAGAGAAATCCTGTTGGGCTGGGTGAAGTAGCTCACACTTGTAATCCTAGCACTCTGGGAGGCTGAGGCAGGTAAATTGCCTGAAACTCAGATGTTCAAGAGCAGCCTGAGCAAGAGCAAGAGAGCAAGACCCTGTCTCTATTTCTTTTTTTTTTTGCAGTTTTTTTTTAGGCCGGGGCTGGGTCTGAACCTGCCACCTGCAGCATATAGGGCCAGCGCCCTACTCCTTTGAGCCACAGGCGCCGCCCAAGACTCTGTCTCTAAAAATAGCCAAGCGTTGTGATGAGTGCCTGTAGTCCCAGCTCCTCGGAGGCTGAGGCAAGAGAATGGCTTGAGCCCAAGAGTTTGAGGTTGCTGTGTGCTATGATGCCACAGCACTCTACTGAGGGCAACAAAGTGAGACTCATCTCAAAAAAAAGAAAAAAGAGAAATTGCATGCCCACTAGCAGTCATTTCCCATTCCCCCCAATCCCCCTAGCCATAGCTAACTACTGATATACTTTCTGTCTGTTGATTTGCCTATTGTAGACATTATGTATAAATGGAATCATACTGTTGTTTGTGTCTAGCTTTTTTTACTTGGCGTAATGTTTTCAAGGTTCATCCATGTTGTAGCATGTATCAGTACTTTCTTTTCTTTTAATTGGCAAGTATCTTTTGTGAGGTATAACTTAACACAGTGAAGAACACAAATCTTAATTATTTTCAATAATGTTTACATATGTATGCCTTCATGTAATCACTAGTACCCCTAGAAGACTTCCTCATACCCCCTGCTAGTCAATATCCTCTTTTTCCAAATTTTTTTGTTATCCTCTGGCTTCTCTTTACTGCAGATGAGTTTTCTCAGTTTTTGACCTACATATAGATGGAACTATAGAATATGGTATCTATCACTTCTTCTAAGTGAATAAATATATACTTTTAGAAACAGAAATCACTATGGAGCATCTCTTTGATCTCTTTGTGTACTAATTTCTAGAGGATAAATTGTTTTTCTATAATTTAATATATTAAATCATTACTATAGAAAATTGCATGTTTA
This sequence comes from Perodicticus potto, assembly GCA_963574655.1. Taxonomy (NCBI): domain Eukaryota; kingdom Metazoa; phylum Chordata; class Mammalia; order Primates; family Lorisidae; genus Perodicticus; species Perodicticus potto. Next base: position 3,239 of record CAUYRH010037836.1, on the reverse strand, counting down.
GGTCCCTGGTCTGTTGTCATCTCTCTCTCTCCTTTTTTTTTTTTTTTTTTTTTTTTGAGACAAAGTCTCACTTTGTTGCCGTGTGGCGTCGTAGCTCACAGCAACCTCAGACTCTTGGGCTCAAGTGATTCTCTCTCGCTCTTTTTTTTTTGTTTGTTTGTTTGTTTGCTTCTTTGTTTATTTATTTATTTATGTGGTTTTTTTTCTTTTTTTGAGACAGAGCCTCAAGCTGTCACCCTGGATAGAGTGCTGTGGCATCACAGCTCACGGCAACCTCCAATTCCTGGACTCAGGAGAGTCTCCTGTCTCCGCCTCCCGAGTAGCTGGGACTACAGGCGTCCGCCACAACGCCCGGCCATTTTTTGGTTGCAGCCGTCATTGTTCTTTGGCAGGCCCGGGCTGGATTCGAACCCGCCAGCTCAGGTGTACATGGCTGGTGCCTTAGCCCGTAGAGCCACAGGCGCCAAGCCACAAGTGAGTCTCTTATCTTAGCCTCCCAAGTAGCTGGGACTACAGGCTCCTGCCACAATGCTCGTTTTTTTTTTTTTTTTTTTTTTTTTTGAGACAAAGCCTCAAGCTGTTGCCCTGGGTAGAGTTCCGTGGCATCACAGCTTATCACAACCTCAAACTCTTGTGCTTAAGCAATTCTCTTGCCTCAGCCTCCCAAGTAGCTGGGACTATAGGCACCCGCCACAACACCTGGCTATTTTTTTTTTTTTTTTTTTGGCCAATCTTATTTATCGTCCACTATTTTTTTTTTTTTTGAGACAGAGCCTTAAGCTGTCATCCTGGATAGAGTGCTGTGGCATCACAGCTCACAGCAATCTCCAATTCCTGGGCTCAGGCGAGAAGAGCCTCTGCCTCCCAAGTAGCTGGGACTACAGGTGCCCACCATAATGCCCGGCCATTTTTTTGGTTGCAGCTGTCATTGTTGTTTGGCGGGCCCAGGCTGGATTCGAACCAGCCAGCTCAGGTATATGTGGCTGGCACCTTAGCCCGTTGAGCCACAGGCGCCGAGCCACGTCCACTATTTTTTAGTATGACTTTCTTTTTTTTTTTTTTTTTTATTAAATCACAGCTGCGTTCATTAGTGCAATCAAGGGGTACAATGTGCTAGCTTCATACACAATTTGAAATGTTCTCATCCAACTGTTCAACATAGCCTTCATGGCATTTTCTTTCTTTTTTTTTTTTCCCCCAGTGGTAAGACAGAATTTATTTACAGAAAAGAACACAGAAAACACTAAAGCTCCTGGTAGAGAGAGAGAACTCAAGTGGGGAGAGAAAAGCTCTCTCCATTTCTCTCCCGGTCTTTCCCTGTCTCCCCCTTTAGGCTTTTAGTCTCGGGGTATATATAGGTGTATGGGTTCCTTAGCCAGGAAACGAATGAACACAGTCCCTTCTGCTGGGGGCAAGGTGAATGAATGTAACAATGAACAACACCTGGCTATTTTTGTTGTTGCAATTGTCATTATTGTTTTAGCTGGCCGGGGCGGGGTTTGAACCCACCACCTTCGGTGTACATGGCCAGAGCCCTGCTGACTGAACTACAGGCACTGCCCCTGGCTATTTTTTGTTTTTTTAAAGGCGGGGGGTCTCACTCTAGCTTAGCCTGGTCTTGAACTCTTGAGCTTAGGCGATCTCAGCCTCCAAGAGTGGTGGGATTATAGGTGTGAGCCACCCCACCTGACCTCTCTCTCTTTTTCTGAAAGAATCTCCCTCTCTTGCCTTGGCTGGAGTGCAGTGATGTACTCCATAGCTCACTGTAATCTCCAATTCCTAGGCTCAAGGGATGTTCCTGCCTCAGTCTCCAGAGTAGCAGGGGCTACTGGTATGTGCCAGCATGCCTGGCTAAGTTTTAAACCTTTTGTGGACATGAGGACTTGCTATGCTATGCAGGCTACACATGGACTCCTGCCTCTAGCAATTCTCCTTTGTTGGCCTCCCTAAGTGCTGGGATTATAGGTATGAGCCACTGTGTCCAGCCTATTAACTCTTTTTAAAAGTGGTTCAAAGGGTGAGCATGAGTGGCACTTGCCTGTAATTCTAGCATTCTGGAAGGCCGAGGTGGGCTGAATTCCTTGAGCTCAGGAGTCTGAGACCAGCCTGAACAAAAGGAAGACCCCATCTTTACTTACTAAAAAATTGAAAAAATTAGCTGGACATTGTGGTGGGTGTTTATAGTCCCAGATACTTGGGAGGCTAAGGGAGGAGGATCACTTGAATCCAGGTATCTGAGGTTGCTGTGAGTGAGGTTGACACCACTGCTCTCTAATCTGGGCAACAGATTAAGATTTTTATCTCAAAAAAAAAAAAATTAATTGGAAAAAAAGGGGTTCAAAGAAAGGTAACACACACATATTTTCTAAAACTGAATGTTTTCATATAGATCTTTAGCATATTTAAAAATTTTTTTTTAAATTTTGTAATATTAGGAGGTACATGTTTCATTACATGTTTTATTTTTATACAGATTGAGTCAAAGTTATAAGTATTCCTTTCACCCAGATAGTATACTCAGTAGGTGTGAATTTACACCTCCCTTTCTCCCCCTCCCATAGTTTGATTTTCATTCAGTCTTTAGCATACCTTAAACTAAACTTATATGAGTGATTTAAAAAAAAATGTTTTAGGCTTGGCGCCTGTGGGTCAACAGGCTAAGGCACCAACCACGTACATCTGAGCTGGCGGGTTCGAATCCACCCCGGACCCGACAAACAACAATGACGGCTGCAACCAAAAAATGGTCGGGCGTTGTGGCGGGCGCCTGTAGTCCCAGCTACTTGGGAGGTGGAGGCAAGAGACTCGCTTAAGTCCAGGAATTGGAGGTTGCTGTGAGCTGTAACGCCACAGCACTCTATCCAGCTTGAGGCTCTGTCTCAAAAAAAAAAAAAAAGTTTTAATGTTAAAATATAACCTTAAAAATCTATTCTTATATGAAAATAAAACATAAACATCATCTTCCCAGTCTCTGAATTCACCCTAAGTTCTGTTTAGAATTTAAAATTCTTCCAAATCCTTCCAGGTAAATACATATATATATAAAAAAGATAAAATTTGAAATTCTAAGTGAACACTACTACAGCCATAGGGAAATTTTTTTTTTTTTTTTTGAGACAGAGCCTCAAGCTGTCACCCTGGATAGAGTGCCGTGGCATCACAGCTCACAGCAACCTCCAATTCCTGGGCTCAAGCGAATCTCCTGCCTCCACCTCCCAAGTAGCTGGGACTACAGGCGC